>OZ029921.1:20577842-20826576 GCA_964023275.1 Norana najaformis
TATGAAACCATACAGGGAGGCTTAATCCAGTCACGTGAAACTCAAACACACACACACAAATGCATGCATACAAATCAATACATTCATACATTTATGTATGTATGCGTGTGCGTACGTACTTGCGTAAATAATATCGACGATCTTTTTCAGTGATCGAGCTTCGAACATGCGACTGACCCTTTTCGTAGGGTAGCGATCACTCCAGTAAAGACACGCAGTCTGATTTCTGTAAGCATAATTTAACAAACATTTCAATCACAGCAATACTTGAATCGTCCCAATTTCTAAACGCACGAATCAATAAAATTTAATGACATTTGTAACTCGAACTTTCAACCGAGCACACGACAGACCAAAGATACTGCAGATTTGCTTATTTATGTATAGATTCAGTTATAGCTGCTAAGCTTATAATGAGTTATAACTGTGACTTGCGAGCGAAATTTCTGGAGGATCTGATGTGACTGCAGGTCAGAGTCATTTACTTCAGATTCAATTTAGTAAAATCACAAGGGTTTCAGCCGTAAGCTATTATTTTTAAAATATCCGACGATTGTAGTGCATAGCAGCTATAACTGAATCTATACATAAATAAGGAAATCTGTATAGTTTATTAATGGCCTCTAAGGGTATAACTTTAAGATACCAGAATATCTTCCGGTGATCGGACTGTACATGAATAGAACAAATTAATTGCGTAGTGCGTTAATGTAAAATGTTCGAACGTCTCGAAGCTCTGTCGCGCTCCTCATCGAATTAATTATCACTTGCTTGATTGATGGGAAGTAGATGTAGGAGACGTATTGCACTCTGTTGGGAAGATAAGATCCTCCGGAAAATGGTTCCACGGACTTCGTAACGTCCTACTTTTCTTAGCAAACCGTTATGGTTAAACTGTATCAAACGCTTTTAAAAGATCGAAGAATATACCGATGGCGTGTTCTTCTAGAATAATCATATATATTTTTTCCCAAGCTTCGGAAGTCAGAATGTGTTTTTTGAGTACATTTATGAAAGCAAACATTGACACCAAACTGATGTGACGATAAAGCGCTTTTTAAGGTGACAAATTTCATTAACCAGATTTTCGTGTGAAAATTACACACACGCGTAAGGATCTGCTTAACACACTATCCACGTCAAATAACAGACACTGTACAGGTGAGTAAGTCCAGGTCAGAAAATGTAAAGTAAAGCAGAGTAAGGGACCGCAATGTAACTCATCCTCAAAGTCCTAAGGTCAAAGAACCGAAAAAGAGATTCGTGTGTCTGGAATCGCTTACGTGGATAGCTGTCACTTCACAGCAGCTTAAAAAGGAAGACTGCGTGGAAAGCATCAATCTTCCATACGTCCACTTTTTGACGCGCAGAGTTATCGCAGATGGATGACGTCCGTCAGTGTGAACAGGGCTTTAGTGTCGTATAAAATGTCATTACAACTGTGACTTGCTTGGTGCCAATGACGCTACGGCGGTTCGTGTCATTAATCAAATTAGGCGTTGCAAAAGAAATTGGCTTGAGACCTGACGAAAGCCTGGCAAACATACACTCACACATTCATACACAGACACACAGACAGACGGACACACACACAGTGAAGGAAAGAAACACATACAAGCACAAACACAGAGGAACATAGAGACAGACTGACAGATATATAAAGATAGATAATGAAGAAGAGTAGATGAACATAATAACAGAAAGACATACAGAGGGAAAGACACAGACAGACACACAGACGGAAAGAAAGAGAGGCATAAAGACAGATACATAGACATAAAGACAGACAGATAAACCGAGTGACAGACACACAAACAGATAGACGGCCGGACGGACAAACGACGGGGGAAAATGCAGGCGATTTCTGGGCAGTTACTTCAGATGCAATTCGATTACATCACAAGTGTTTCAGTCGTATTATTTTCGTGCGTTTCCACTCAAGTTTCACGCAAGGCTTCTGATACCGTATATTGATACGACATATGTATATATGTACGTATGTTTATATGTACGTATATATGTATGTATATATTTATATATGTATGTACGTATGTATGTATGTATGTATGTACGTACGTACGTATGTATATATATGTATGTATGTATGTTTATATGTATATATGTATGTATGTTTTTGTATGTATGTATGTGTGTACGTATGTATATGTGTATGTATATGTGTATGTATATATGTATGTATGTTTATATGTATGTATTTATGTATGTATGTATTTATATATGTATGTATATATGTATGTATGCATGTATGTATGCATATATGTATGTATATACGTATATATATTTATGTATATTTGCGTGAATGAATGTACGTGTGCATGTATGCATGTATATGTCTGTTTATTTGTGTATGCATGTAAGTGTGGATGTGTGTATGTATGGCATTCAGCATAGCGTCTGAAAGTATCTAAAATTTTGAGCCACAAATAGCTTTACTCTCACAGCATTTAGGCCACATTGGTATCTGTACTTACCAGACATTACTACTGGTGTGTATGTATGTGCATGATGTATTTATCTGGTATCTGAACGAGTGCACAGTTGTTCCACATTCGCCTTCAAAGCTCAAAGGGTCCGGCGTAAAACTTTACGGTTACAGATGGGTCCGAAGCCAGTCGTAGGAAAACGCTATAAAATGTTCCCGAAATTAACTGAGGCCCAACGCAAATATAATTCGGCGTCGAGCGCAAAAGTTTTGACTGCCATCTCGAAGGAGTTTCCCGCCATAGATCAAGCTTGGCCTTTGACCTCCGCTCTCTCAATTCCTTCCAGATAGGATATGCAATGCCATCAAATATTCCATACACACATATATATATACGCATATATATATAGTGTTACGTGTTACTTCTCGCTTGGGTTTAGATAAATTGTATATTTACACTTGCAAGAGGTTATAACACGTAGAACAGAATACCTGACATCAGGCAGAACGTCGACGGCTGTTTTGAAGCCAAAAGTCGAAGTCTTTTCATCAGAGAACAACTCGAACACAAAAACCTCTCAGGTTCCTCCAACAGACGGAGGACCTTTGCAAAGCTATAAACTGTTCACGTGAAACAATTGTCCCTACTTCACACTGTCTCTCTTCGCAATCCTCCCACAATCGATCCAATCCTTCAATATCCAGGTCTTCAACACATATCCGGTTTATCCGAGTCAACAGTTTTCGCGTCATTCACTCCTATTCGCGTCTCAGCGAGGTCACCGCTAGCCATAGCCTGCGCCCGCGTAACAACAGCCACACCCTGTGGAACATCCTGCGCAACCAAATCATTTCCAATGAGGACATGAAAACCCGATGGCAATTTATGAATTAAACCACAAAGGATTGTCCCGTGTAGCTTAGCACCTTCTACCTGTAGTTCAACCAAAGGCACCTGTATTACCGCACCACTGACCCCCGAAAATGAGTCTAATGTCACCCGTGTTTTTATATTCCGTAGGCCTAAGTAATTCTCGACTATCTAGACTTTGAAGTGACCCAGAATCACGCAAACACACGATACTGCGCCTAGAGTTATTACCATCAACCAAAACTAAGTCAGAACAAAAAGGTACATAACGTTCATCTATCCTGTTCTTACAACTATCAACCAAAGTCTCACCCGATCCTGTTGACCTCGTCTGCACCAAACCGACAGATTTAGGGACAGTATTTTCATTATCTGCGCTTCCCATTCCTTGTCTGTCTATCAACCAAACACAATTAGAAACCGTATGACCACTTCTTCGACAATATACGCATTTGACTGGCGAACTGAACCCTTTTGGAAATTCCTTTTTCTTCCCCACATTACTAGGGCCAGAATTTGAATCATGCCTCCATGAATTCTTTCCACCGACAAATCCACGACTTTCCTCAACCTTGGAACCCCCATTTGTGTCTACGCGAAACGGTTGATATAAAACAGCATATTCATCAGTCAATTTCGCAGCTTCGGATAGAGACTTTGATTTCTTATGTACTATCCATCTATGCAATTCCAAAGGCAAACAGTTCACGAATTGTTCTAGTTTAAAGACTTCCAACACTCTTGCAAGATCGTTCAACGCATTTCCCCTCTAACCATTTTTGAAATGGCAAATTTAGGCGAAACGCAAACGCAGAATAGGTTTCAACGGGTCGTTTTGTTAAAGAGCAAAACCTTTTCCGATAAAATTCGTGCACTCGTGCATAAGCATTCAGCAAGGCCTGCTTTAAGGTATCATAATTTTGACAATCTTCGAGCGATAAATCGGAAAAAACTTTTTATGTATTCCCTGTGAGCTGCGTATGGAGCAACGCTGTCCATTTATCCTTAGGGAACCCATGAATAGACATAGGTTTTTCAAAAGAAATGAGATAATGTTCGACGTCAGTATCCTCCCATTTTGGAACAAATTTAACAGCCGACGCAATACGAAACGTTTCTCCTTCTCTTCGAACTTCCGGTTCCTCCGTCACTCCCTCTAGCCTTTTCACTTCCAACTCATATTGCCTTCTCTGCTCTTCCATTCCAGCTAATAACTTTTTCTCTTCTAAATCCATTGCCGCTTTCCTTTCCTCAGCTTCTAACCTCAATCTTCTGTCTTCAGCTTCCACCTGGACTCGTAACGTTCTCTCCTCTACCTCAGCTTCCAGCTTTAACCCCTTACATTTTTGTCCCAATTTCTCCAATTCTCGGCGCAACTCTTCGACAGACATATCAAAAATGTCGTCGAGTTCAAGTTGTTTGCCTACAACAGGCGTTTCCACTTTACCTTAGTAAAGAATTATCAGATAACTCCCTAAGCAAATTCTAATTCCCCCTTTTCAAATTTTCCAAACAAAATTTCACAAAATTTCCACTCTAAGAAGGAAAACGTTTGGACGAAGCCCCCATATGTTACGTGTTACTCCTATGGAAAGTAAACAACTCGCTAGGTTTAGATAAAATGTATATTTACACTTGCAAGAGGTTATAACACGTAGAACAGAACACCTGACATCAGACAGAACGTCGACGGCTGTTTTGAAGCCAAAAGTTGAAGTCTTTTCATCAGAGAACAATTCGAACACAAAAACCTCTCAGGTTCCTCCAACAGACGGAGGACCTTTACATAAACTCGATAAACGAAGTCTTGGCAACTGACAGAACACAGAGCCACGTAGGACTCGGCCTATCTTAACTAGCCAAACTCGGCAAACTGAAGGAAACATCCCCTTTTATAGGGTTTCTGGGGCTACGCCCCCCCCCCCCAAAGAGACGACCCATCCTTCAACCGCTTCTTACATCCAGGACTTCCATATGGGCCGACTCTAACAATATACGTATGCCTGATGCACAGCTTAAACGGAAACGCTTACTGTTCCAGCTCCATGAAACTGAATTATAAGCCACCGATGTTCGTTCTTAACACTATACGAATTAATTCCGTTCTCCTCATTCCCATACACATAAACGTCATATATTGACACACACACGCACACGCCCGCCCGCACACACACACAACCTGATGAAGATGGAGTCTGATAACAATATGCAGCTGAATAAGCTTCGTCTTGTTCTGCGCATATCTGAATATTGCGTCAACCATTAATTTTGGATGGGAATCTGTCGGTTGGGTTCTATGTGTATGCGGGGGCTCGCCAGTAGCGACTCTTCTAGATATAAAAGTTCGATTCATTTCAGTTTCCGCATTTGCTTACATTTTTAGGGCTTGGAGTTATATGATTTGTTCTTCTGCAAATTTTGCTTCACTTGTTATAACATAAATGATTCGCTAAGTCTTTGAAATTCATCAAAGTGAATGCTGCATTTCTTCCGCGACTGTTATTGGAAGCCCGTGTGGTGCGGTCTGCAAGAAGTCGGTTAGCCCACTAAACCTATGATATTAAGAGTTACTTTACATTCCGACATAAAAATTTCATCTAATTTGAGGCACTGGCGGGATAGGCGTGAGCTGATACAAATGCAACTTTGAAAATTCGGCGTGAAAACAGCAAGGACGCTTCGCGAAAGCCGCGGAGACACCTGAGACTGGTTTGCAATCTAGTTATACTTATTGCTGTATGGTGAAGTCCACTCCGATGGTGAGTTTGTGCTTGGCAGTAATCGGTCGCTCTTGATGCCTAACGACGCCTACAACGAAACTCTATGGACGATACAAAGTACACTGTTTAAATTGTACCCCCATGCCGTTCACGTTAACCCTTTTGTGACTAATGCCCATCCCTGGACACATTCAAATAAGTAAGCAAGCAAGTAAGTAATGCATCTGTTAACACGCCATATGTCCATCGACTGAGCGAGGAGTCGTAGGCGTGGGTGGGTTACATGTCAGACAACAAAAGCAAGACGATACAGATAGGTCTTTAGCCGCTTTACGAATGTGTCTAGCGAGATATTGTCGTGAGTAATGTGAACAGGAAGGCTATTCCAAATGGCTGGTGCTGAGTTGCTGTGCTGAATCCGCGTCGTGAGAAATCAGACCGAAAGTCTCTGATGTCAGGGAAAGACAGAAGGTTTTGTGTAGCTGATCGCAGAGACCTGGATGGTAGGTAGCGATGTAAGGATGATGACAGGTAAGCTGGTTGATTGGTCGAGACAGTCTTGCGTGTGACGACTCAAGACATCTTTTGAAGATATCTTATGACTGTAGTTGATTTTGAACTCATGTACAGCGCCCTTTTCTTCGGCCTCGGCTGTGCTACGGCGCTATATAAATTATTATTATTATTGTTGTTGCTGCTGTTGTCGTTGTTATTTCCTTCAGCTTGGAATACTAGTAAACTCGACATTGGCTTTGGGGCGGAGGCCCTCCCCTGACTCCAGTACAAATTCCACTGGTCAGCGGAACTACCCCAGTTTGCTGCATGTTGGCCCTTCGATAATAAAGTTTTCCCAAGCCTGGCGTCGTGAAGGCGCTATATAAACTTTGATGTTGGTTCGCACCCTCTAGCGTTGTAATGGTCGAAGCAGTCTGCTGTATGCTAAGCGATCACTATTCGCCGTTATGATTACAGTTCGGCTTTTGTCACAGTTCAATTTCCACAGTTGTATAGGAACAGAAGTTTACAGCTCAGTTCGGTGTTAAAGCTTAAAGAGTCTGAGCATTTGGATTTACACTTGATATCTAACTATTCATCACCGACAAATTCAGATAAAGTCAGAGAACACATTCAACATTAATAGTCGTTTGATATTTAGGCCGACTTCGAAACACATGGTTTAGGCCTAGATACGTTTAGGACTCTAGTCAAACAAAGCCAAGGCCTATAGTCTATTAATTGCAAAATCAATAAGACCTACGATGATGATGTCTCGTTATTGCAAAGTCTGCAACATTTACAAAAGATCATACCTTAACACTCGTTTAGCTGCTGCCCCATAAGCAAGGTTGGTGTTTGACTTATTGAACAGATTTCCTCGTCCATTTAACCCATTTACCTTCAGACTGGGAGGCCACGAAACCGGAAGGATGGAAAATCTAATTGGGCTTGGCGCCTCCAATAATTAATTGAGATAAATCCACGGCACTGCACAAAAGCTAAGACTAAAACGTTCCAGCGCCTCGTTATGTTACTTATCCCTGGAACCGGACGGGTCATCCATTTGGCATCCAGTCGACGAAATCCATTAATTACTTCAGCAGCTTCAGCAGCTAACGAACATTAAACTGCGATAAATTGCAGGAAGCCCCGTTTGTTATGCTGAAGGGGGATCAGGCCGATCGTCTGGGGAACGATAAATACTATGGATACGCCATCGACCTTCTGAATGCCATGGCTGATCTACACCAGTTCGTCTTTGAAATACTGACGGTACCTGACGGTCAGTTCGGCAGCAGAAGGGTCGATGGTACGTGGAACGGAATGGTACGGCAACTGATAGAGGGGGTATGTATCTGTGGTATGTCTTATACTATAACTGTAATTGTAATAGCGACAAGCATCCTAAGTAGGAAGTTACTTCTAGGCTACTTTACAACTTACATGGATGGATGGATGGATGGGTGGATGGATGGATGGATGGATGGATGGATGGGACGGACGGACGGACGGATGGATGGATGGATGGATGGAGGTTTCCACAATTTCTTACAACCCACAGGCTAATTCGATGGGCAATCCGACCGTAGCTTATTTGAGATTTGACCTGAGTTTGACCCCAAACTCAAACTTAATTATGCTCGCCGTGATATTTGTCGCCATCGTGTGAAATGTATAATAATAATAATAAGAATAACAAGAATAACAACAACAACAACAACAACAACAACAATAATAATAACAATATTTTCAGAATTCGTCGATCGCACTTGCTCTTCCGATTACTTCATCGCGAGAGGAAGTGATCGATTTCACGGTTCCGTTTCACGTGTCTGGCATCAGCCTCCTGCTTCCGAAGCAGCGGACGAGGGCAGCAACAGAAGCAGCAGCAGCAGCTGGTCATCAGAGCGGATCAGGAGTGGGAGTACGTTGGTTGTTCCACTTCTGTCAGCCGTTGTCTTCCGTTGTCTGGCTTCTGCTCCTGACGGCGCTGTCAGTCGTCACGGCCAACGTCTACATCGTCGAGCGATTGTCTCCTGTTGCAGCAGCAACCGCATCCCGAGCGCTGGTGAACGTCGGCGGCGGCGGCGGAGGAGGAGGAGGAGCAGGAGGAGCATCGACTGCCTTGTCGTTGGTCCCTGGCGATGAAGACCCAGCACCCGAGTCACGACTGACCCTGCAGGACACCGTCTGGTTCACAGTTTCTGCCCTGCTACTGCGCCACTCGCCCGTCTGCCCACGGACGGTGGCCGGCCGGATAGCGACGACCGGGCTTCATCTCTTCTCCCTAATCGTCATGCTGTCATACGCCGCCAACATGGCCGCTCTTCTGACGGCCTCGCAACGATCCGGGATTCACCCGGTCGCCGGCGTCGAACCCCGGACGCTGCGGGAACTCCTAGAGCGGCGGGACGTGCGGTTTTCCACCGTTCGTCAGAGCGACGTCAGTGCCTTGCTCGAGGGAAGCGCAGACCCGAACGTGCGCCGCGTCTGGGATCGGATCAAGGACGGCTCGGGGCTGGTCGAGCGACCTGAACTAGGGCGGGCCAGCGGGACCGCGGAGGACCGGTGCTTCGTCTGGGACTCGGCGCCCATCAGATACGCTGTGGCGCAGAACTGCGGACTGATGATGGAGATGGTACTTGTGGCGGATACGAAGCGATACGCTTTCGGAGTACCACAGGGAGCCACCTACAGAGATAGACTGAATATGGCGATTCTGACTCTGCTCGAGAAGGGAACTCTACAAACTCTACAGATCAAGTAGGATATCGCTTCCACGATTCAATCTCTTTCTGGGCCGACCTATATGAGTGAGCGCCTGAGCTCAGTCAGTCAGTCAGTCAGTCAGTCAGTCCGTCCGTCAGTCAGTCCGTCAGTCAGTCAATATAAATATAATATATGCGATTGAGCGAGCGACATAAGGTTGGCGTCTTAGTACTATCATATGACTGACTGACTGACTGACTGACTGACTGACTGACTGACGGACTGACGGACTTTGCAGCCTGGATAAGCGCCTGTTTACCACCGTACCTCAACCACACCTCGATATCACATTTTTGTGGTAGTAACGTATATTGCGTTTGCTGATGTATAGGGCGCAGCAAGCCTACATTGTAATATACATTAGGCCCATTTAATAAGCCTACTGTACTTTGGTGTAGCATATATTATATTCCGTAGAATTTGACTGCAGGTGGTTAAGCAATGGCGATTGCGACCGGCGCGATGACGTCATCGCGGACGAGGCGGACGACGGTTACCATGGGAATGGACTGCAGTTGGACGAGATGGGCGGAGTCTTTCTGCTCTTCTTCGCCTTTGTTGTCGTTTCCATGACGGTTTCCATAATCGAATACTGTCACCATCAGAACCGTATCAAGGGCACCTGTGTACCCCCGGATGAGGTACAGTAGCTATAATTACCGTCGTCATCACTATCGTTGTTGTCGTCATTATCATCACGGACCACTTGGATACTTTGACGTCATCCTCTCTAGCATACTGAAATCCCCAGTACTTCGACTGTAGTCTGTCCTCAACCGATGCGCTCGAATTAGTGCATGCTATAATTACGTATATAGGTATTCATGCATGTTTTTACATTTGTATGCATGTATGTATGAAACATTTTCAGCTTATGTGAAGTCGAGCCTTTTAAATTTTCAGACAACCATGTTTTAGGGCCTTTGTTCATTTTTAAGAGAAAGGCGCTATGAAAACGTCGTTACAAACGTTATATACTTCATCATCATCATCATCGTCGTCATCATCACCGTCATCATCTAAGTTCACCAATTCACCATAGTACTTTCCTGTTCTTACAACATTTAACACTGCTTAGACTCGCGCAGTGAGAAGCTGAGAAGTACTTAAAAGATGCCTTGATGTGTCTTGATACATAAACATATACTTCACATCACATTATCTTGTCTTACCTTATATTACCTAACCTACAGTAACTTACCTTAAATTGCTTTCCCTTCCATTCCTTCCACTTACCTTACTGTAGGTTGTCTTACGTTACCTTTACCTTTCTTTGTGTCACCTGATGATTTTTGCAGCCTCGGCCGAGGGCATCTGGCAACTGCAGCAGCAACCGGGCCTCCCCCCGTCACGACGTCACTCCCTCCTCCCTCCTCCACGCGGATGAATCGACGTCGATGAATTCGTCGAAGTCGTTCGACATGTCGGCCTACTACCACCCGCAACACCAACACCACCGCCAACACCCACACGCCTACACGCAACACCACAATCGACAGACGAACATCTTCTGAGAGCGACTCACACCACCAGCAACACGCACCCACCCGCAAACACCACCACCACCACCACCACCACCACCACCACCAATCACCATCACCACCACCAAGACTATTATTATTACTACCACTCAGATTATCACCACTGCGTAACAAACAAAACCACACCAAAACCACAATTACACTATAAACATCACCGGCAACAGTGCTATCACTACATGACAGTGATAACACCACACAACTTTTCAGCACCGACTTTTGATAACCTTTTTGTACTGGCAGACCAATCGGGGTGTAGTATCCGACATTTGTTTCTCTAAAATTATTATTTATCAGGCGTTATTGTGTTTATCTTGTTTTTATATATGTTATACGGTCATTTAAATTCGCTAATTTTTTATTTATTCTGAACAAATACCAAGCAAAATTTCATTTGAAGTAGCCGTGCCATTAGCGTTATTATTATTATTATTATTATTATTATTATTATTATTATTATTATTATTATTATAAACCTTAAAATATTGCAGTTTTTATATTATTATTATTAAATTGCGTATATATGCGACCATGAATCGTTGAAACTTTGAACATTAAAGGGTTCAGCACATGCATGTAAAATGTTTTTTTTACATATGGGCTCCATGTGTCCTACACATGGGCCCATATGTAGGTCACAGAACCCATATGAAAATATTTTTGGAGAATAATCTGATGGGGTATATCATGGAAATCCTACAAGTTGTTTTCCCATTGAATCTAGATCATGTAACGGTAATGTTAATGCATATCACCGAAATTTCTCGGCGCCACACAAAAGCTGCGTCAGACAGGACCAGCTTATTCCCCATGCTAATGGTGGTATCTCCTAAAGATAGTCTGTCGTTTTTGTCTTCATTTGATTTTTATCATTTTCTTTAATAGATAGTTTCTGCATGTATAAATTATAAAAAAACGCAGATTTATACTTTACTGCTGCTGCTTTTTATTTCGTAAAATGAAAAATATCAGGGCACGCAAGGCTGGTCATGTGGAAACGTGTTGAACATTTCCCACCGAGTTTAGTGTTCCAATCTCAGTGCATCGGGTGAAAAGAACCGATCTTAGACTGTCGTTTTATTTACGCTTCATCCAAAGGACCTCCTATTACTAGAAGAGAGAGAGAACGGCGTTTCTGAGAACCTGCTAGGCATTACGCTTAAAGGCGCTACACAAATGTCTCGATAGGATACGTAGTTTACGGATTTGACAACAGACATTACGTAAAACATGTACATGCGCTATGAGGACAGTTGTGGGCAAGCCACAAGACCAATGTCGTTAAACATAGGCCTCCATAGTAAGCGCAATGCTTTCACCGCAATGGTCGAGCACGAAGTGTTTAGGACAAGTTTAATTTAAACTGATTTTGAACAGTTTACCTCTTTGAAAAAAACGTTGCTGTTGTGAATTATTCTACATGGTATCGTGTTTACAACTTCTCCCAGGAGTCGCATGGACGAACGGACGAATAAAACCGCTGATGACAGCAGACGCGTAAAACTAATCAATAGACAGGCTCCGTATACACAGTAAGACAGGTTGTTTGGCAGCTCCTACATGTATATTGCCACACGGGCCATAGACACACTGGTCTGTCGCAACATGGCAATAGCCAGAGAGGTCCGTTACCATATGGCTTAGAACACACAGTGATCAATAACTCGAAGACTGAACCGACTCGACGCGTTGCTAGTTCCGCCGGAAATTGGACAATACTGTCGGGTCTTCGTCGGCTTCTGACGGGTTAATGGTCAGAGGCAAAGGTCAGTCGTTAAAAGATGAAAAGTCGTGCTTTGCCCTCTAACCAGCATTTATTAGGTGCCACTGTAATGTGGCGACGCGCGTGGTTTTTGTGTGCCCTGCCCACGTGGCGCTTAAGATAAATCTGTGAAATTCAAGAACTCCGCAACGTATAGCAGGTGGTACGCCAACCATTTTCAGTGTTCTGGTGTCTGCGACTGTCCGTTTGTGTGTCTGTCTGTCTGCTTAGCCAGTGCACCGTTAGGTAGGCTAAACAGGTTACCTCGAACTAGCCGGCAAACAAAACATACGCTAGACCCGTTTACTGGATGCAGTGAGGCTGGTCACCAAAGCCATACCTGCCAATATGAGCTTCACGTCCATAAGCTACCGATTCTTAGGAATAATGCTTTTAAGCTACATATGATTACATTCAATAATAATAATAATTAATAATAAAAGCTCAATGACATGAAGCAGTCAGCAGCATACTTGGATCCAGAGATCTTGAAGATTTGAGGTGAGGCAAAACAGGCAGACCATTTCATTTGCGCCTGATGTGCTTCAAATCATTTGCCCTGAATAATTCTGATTTAATACTAAAATGCTAAATATTCAATCTACATTTCTAAAATTTGTTAGATCCACAGGTCGAACCCTGAACTTTAACATTTCAATGACTCTGGTCATTTAAAAAGGCCAGAGTTCAGAGGGAGCACCCAAGCATCTGAACCATAAAAGCCAACCTCAGACACAGTTCACCCTCACACTAAAAATGGAATAATAGTATTCTAACTTGCAACTTATTCAATCTACATTTCTGAAATTTGCATTTAAAACAATTTAAATGTGAAACACTTGTCACCAAAATCCACATTAATAATTCGTTGCAGTAAATCCATTAAATCCAATACACTCACGTTAAGCCAAAGCCTTCAAAGTCTTCAACAAAGGGCAACATATATTATTGCTACCATGGGGTAATTACTTCCATAATTACCTCAACACAGGTTTTGGCCCAAATTGCAAATATGGTCATAAGATCTTGAATATCCCTTGACCTTTCACTGCTTCAGCCCGAGACCAAACGGTACCTATTCAGTCTAATTCCCCGTCCAACTGAAATGTACACCAGTTTTGACCTGGCTTCTCCAATGGATCATGATTTTGGATTGCAACTGTGACCTGAAACCTTGGGCATTATGATAATGGCGCTATAGAAGTCTTTAAATTTCCAGATGCCAAAGCATGACTTGCTTTAAGGCAAATTCTAACTGAATTTTTCTAGCTGAAGACCAGTTGTACGGACTGCAGTGAACTGCTTCAAACTAACAGTTGCTGGGCACTGTAGGCAGCAGTCATTTATACACAGAAGCAATCTTTTCTAGGTCCTAGAGTGAAAGAAAAATTTAAAACCACACAAGTTTCAGACTTGATCTTAACTACAAGTCACAGATACAAGTTCTGTCTTTAAGCCAGTTTAACCCAAGGCCATGCCATTTGTTTAGAATATTTTACAAATTTTGTTTACAATAAAAATTACAAGTACTCAGTACTCCGCTTTTGCACATTTGGCCAGAATTCTTAAATGAAAGTTAATTCATTTCCAAGCGTAGTCTTACAATACAGCCTCCCACATGCACCTGAAATTTAAAAAAATCATGACTGTTGCAATGACCTTACACAAGGCAATCTCTTCTGTTCATGCCTGATCATTTCATTGCTACGCTCCATGCAACCCAACTGCAACATAATTACTGGTCCTCTGTCCCTTGCCTAGAATTCGTGAGGTCTTTGTGGCATGCACATGTTGTAGTACGCAGTTTTATCCCAGAAATCTGGACCTTTCCAGCCACACCAACCCTACAACAAGAAAATCAATTCAATTCAGTATGACGCTTAAGTCGAGACTCTTGAAAAAAACGTCTGCTAACTGCAAGCGCTATATACAGTATTTCTTAAATTTATAAAATGCCAATTTCTAACAACAAGCATCAGTCAATAATGCTCAGCAGTTTTTTGTGGAAAATATCGTTCAAAGTCTCCGGAGACTAACTGCATTAGAAAAGGTTCACTCCAACACTGTCACAAGCTGACAGCCCAACCAGCTGGTTACAGTGTCACACCTACAGTGACTATAGCACTCAAAAATAAAGTAACTTTTACTTTACTTTCTTAGGGCTAAGGTAAGTTAAAGTAAGGAGGTAACCAGTTGTATTCACTGCCCAACTTATGACATTAATTGTCACGGATTCACCCAAGTTATCATGAGACGGTGATAAAATGGATTTTGCACTTGCTTTGTAAAGCGGAGTTCATAGGATGAGGAATGTGAGTCTTTCACACACAGCACCATAAAGTAGAGCAGATTTTATAATTCTGATGCTATTTAAATATTAAAAGTCATAAACATTACAATTTCTAATTTAACCTAATCTGATGACTTCCATATGCACTCTTCACACACAAGGTATCAACTGATGGGCCTTTAAATGAAATCATAGTAAAAACTCAACTTACTGGAGAAGCCTGATCCAAATATGATAGATCAGGGAAATCAAAAGCAATTTCTTACAGATACCCTTCAAATCTTCTGCAGTCTAACACAGCTTTTGCATTGAAATTTCTCCTGTGAAATGTGCATAATTCTTTAAGTTTCATTCCTTTTCCAGTGCAAGTCGCCTAGAAACACCTGCCTTGTCTTGAATGATCTTCAAATTTTCTCCTCCTGTGTAGTGGGGATCGAGAATGAGAAACTTCACATCACCCGTTGCCTCATTCCAGTCCACCCCAAGAATCGTATGAGCTAGAACACCACCACCTAGAGAAAAAATTAAACCAGATGTAACATGACAATGTAATGTAATGTAAAATGACACCAGCCGTACCATAACAATGCATTGTAACCAATCATTTACACAGCACATACGAAGAGCCCATCAAAAGTGCTGGTAACGTAAGCTAAGCTGAAGGTAAAGTAGCACTTGGGGAAGAACTGTTGTCAGACTGGATGGGAAGACTTGTCTCAGCAGGTAAATCTTGGCAATCGGAACAGGCAGTTCCTGTACTGGTATATCGACATGATCAACAGCCAAAACTGTTAAATCAGCATGAATGAAAGCTAAATGCTGGTTACAGAGTAAACTAACAGATCATAATGGGGTGCAGAATAGTCTACTGGACTGTCAACCAAGAAGTTGATGGTTCAAATCCCTGACAGGAGAGAGAGGTGTTTCAAGATTTGTTCCCCAGCACGCCTAGCGCATTCTGCTATAAAATGAGTAAACTGACCACACGTTGTCGTTGTCAGTGGAACAATCAGATGGCATACATGGGGGGACCAGTCCTGCTAAGAAAATGAAGTTGCACATCCACACCGGCATCTTGAGGTAGCGTAAAGAACTGCTCTTCTAACGGATCATACTTACCGATCATAACAGGTGTTTCCTGAGTCTCAAAATGGTTACCCAGTTCTCGTGCCTTGGTTGCCATTTCTGCTCCACTGCTAACATACAGCGTCTTGCAAGAGATCTGCATAAGAAAACACATTTTGCATTCTAGTTTTGCTCAGTCTTTAAAGTGCTTCCTAATTTCATGCAGAGTAAAATATCAATGCTACAAAGTATTCCAAAGCACTTCCAACTAACGCTTAGAACAGAGTCAATTACTTAAATTGTCTGCTCTGTGGTTCTTCTCTTCCTCATCTGGGTAACACACTGCTAATGCAACTGCATCCGGGGTTCAAATCTCTCTCTCTCGCTTTCTTCGAATGCTTGTTTGATTTCTTTATTAATTCATTCATTCAGTCAGTCAGAGCAATTTTATAATCACCTCTCCAACATATCAACTCAAAGGTGCTCTCTGTCCCAGCAAAATAGAACAGTTTTCAAATGTTGGTGAAGGTGCATGTGGCTTCCCTGGCTAAAAGGACATGCAGATCTAGAGGGAGGCTATTCCATGGAGATGGCCCAACCACTGAAATGGACAACGTAACACTGTCAAGGCGTGTGCGGAATGAACAAGTTAACTTAATTGAATGACAGACCAACTTGAAAAGCAAGGCCTCTTCGTTGATAAATGCAGACCATCCATCCTGGTTACCACAGATAAAATATTTGTCGATTGATTCACTAATCATTTGCCTATCACAATTGGTGTTTTGCTGCAAATGAAAAACTAGCTGACTGATTGCTTGACTGATTAATTCATTGGTTGAAGTATGGGGTGCCTTTGGATCAAATCACTTTCCACTAATCGATGACTAAAGAAAACTGAAATGTACATACGCCAAACAGGTGGTCGATGACGTAGCCAACCTCCACGGAACCAATCCACTTCCTTGAGCCAACAAATGACTCTTCTTTATCTCCAATGGCCACTAGGCACTGACAATTAAGGGTGCAACACTCAGTCAGTAAGCAAAACACAGTCAAGTTCTTAACAAACTTAACCACAAAACTAGGTTTATAACACTAAATTTACAGAAACCAAATCTGACATCTGTGAGAGTTCAATGACCAAGTTCTTTACAAGAGACAACAATTCCCACATCATCTATTCACATTTACATCAGATGTGTTTTATTACCAGAATATGTTCTGGCCACAACAGCTATTACTTTCAGGTAATATGTCATATACCCTGCAGGAAAATCATTGTTAAAAATGATTATGGCACAACCCTACTGTGCAGATGCTGTGTCATGAAATTTTTCACACATTCACCTCTGTGATAAACTGCAGAATTTGGTACAAATATCAGCTGATAAACTAATAGCAAGTTCCGTGACTGTTGACCCACAGGCATTCAACCCGTGTTAGCACATTACACTGGAAAATGAAATCAACACCTGTCCTATTTCTCACTACAAAATATGGAACACTTTTCTTAAATTTTTAAGCCCTAGTGAAAATGTTCAGTCTTTTATTATCTAACACAAGAGAAATGGCTCCAAGGTACATATCAGTTTACAAACATTTTGTATTTCAGCATGTGATGGAATTGACTTTTCCGTGTAGCCCTGGAGATGGAGCCAGGAAATGAGTGTCTGGAGGGAACGGTAGGCACACCCCCACCCACTGTCATCCACTCCATCTTGCATGTAATGGTAGTAGGCATAGTGTCCACGAACCACGGAACATCGACCATTGGTAACTACAGCGAGAACCATACACCATCATCTATTTAACCTGGACACTTTTGGAGCTCAGCAAAAATAAAACATTTCAGGTCAATGGTCATTTTCAGTATTGGTACTTGATAGCCAAGTGCTTTGAATCAGGACTCATTTGCGAAAATGCTGAAGGACAGAATACCCATTTGGATAAAAATATAATTTAGAAAATTTATATTCAAAACCAATGTGCATTCAAAATTACCAAATATGGTAATTCACATTATTAATATTAATTACGATATTTCTGAGTTTGGTTTTTGACCACACTCACACTGGATTTTACCATCCACGCCAATTTTCAGCAGCAACCATCAGTTGATGCCTTTAGCGTTATTACAGTGGCATTATAGAAGTTCTCAGAATAGATTCTTAGAATAGTAAAATTAAGAACAAAAACATCAACCACAACTAAAAACAAAATTGGATGAGACCAGTTTAGTAAGTATGGACCATTACATAACCTTCTTCTTTGGCATATGCAAGGCCTACCTCCTGAAGGCCCCAGGCCTAAATGCACATCTAAAAGTCGACCCTCAAAGGTTCGATTTTTTGAAAACGTTAGAGCAACTGAACGCCGAAACGCAGGTCGAGTCAAAGGCAACAGGAACTGACGATGAAGACCTTCACGAACTGATACTGAAAGGTCAAAGAAAGACCAAAACCAATAATGTATATAAACACTGTCTCACTCTGGCTTTAAAACATGCACACCTTTTATTCTTCTATTGAGTTAATCGATTCTATTTCTTGCAGATTTTCCTTTTGTTGTTGTATTAAAGAAATTTAATGATGATATTCCAAATGAAACAATTTAATCACATCTAAACTATGTAACATAATGTGATTTTTACTTGAATTGAGTAAGATCCTTTTGCTCTCACAGGACAACATTGTATACTAAAATTAAGCATGTTAATGAATGAAAAATAAAACATTGTCATCTTGTAGCTAGCATTAATTTTTCTTGTTAGACCATAGATGACTTTGCATACCACTTCAAATCTCTTGATGTAGTGCTACATAATTGTCTCACTAATTTGTATACACAATACAAGAAGATTTGGGGCTTTTCTTACCAAGCTTGTCTTCAGCAACACCCTCTGGAAGTACAATCGTGATGCTGTGGTCAAGCTCTGTGGGCTGGAAGTGAAACGGCTTCGGATTCTTATATGAACCATCCTAGAAATATCATCGTACTCATCATCAGTCTATCATCTATCTTAGATTGTAAAAACATCCATGGTAAGTTCCACCGATTTTGGTTGCCCCTGAGGTCCATTAAAATACTTAAGCAGAATTTTCCCCTTATAAGGTATAGCCAAAACACCAACTGTAGGCAGCTGAATTAGCCCACTATTGGAAACAAGTAATGCTCCAAAAGTTATTGGTTGAATGGTCCCCCGTGGAAACGGTAGAGGTAAGTAAATAAGTAAGTATATGCAGCTCAAACCTGTACAAATATTTGATTTGTCACACATGTACATACAAAGTCACTAGCAGACAAATACATGCGTGTATGTACTTATTTAATTTGAGATCATCATGATGGCATTATATAACATTCATTAGGGCTTAGATGCACACGTGAAACAAGCTTAAACCTCATGAAGTAGAGCAAAGCTGTTAATCTTCAGAAATAGACAAATCAAGCGTCATATTTTGTATTTCAGAATCTTTTATTTCAGCAAGTCTTTCCAATTATTACTTAACATATTTTCACTAATAGCACTGACAATACATTCTCCAACACAAAATTCATGTGCTAAATACTGCGGTGCTGGTAGGATAATCCACCTTTTACTCGAGATTTGCCATCCACAGCCACACATTGGTGGAATTTTCTCCTAAATGTCTTTGTTGACAGAATAAGGTACTACATGAAAAAAAACAAAAAAGTCATTCCAATTCTTACAACTGGACCAAATTTTGACTAGTTCCTTGGAAAGAAAAGGACTGCGTACGAACTAGCGTAATAGACTACTAGGAACCACATACTAGGAAGTGAAACTAACCACTGGCAGGTAATTTCTACAGGAACTGATAAGGAACGAGTCATAGTCTAGGATGTGAAATCAATGTAAACTGAATGTCATGTTACCCTGGAATGCGTGTAAAGGCATTCTGCCATGGAATCCAGTTGCCGGAGAATGCCCTCAACAAAGACAGCTGAGAGACAATGTACTGGAAGGTCACATGGGGTTACCACAAGGACATCTAGTGGCAGCTTTAATGAGACATAACGAAAGTTCTCTGAAGTAGTATGAAAAACACAGCAAAAACTAAATGATAAATCAACATAGAATACAGATATGCCAACAGCAGTATAATTTGTATGGAAATTCTAAATGACCAGTAGACAATGCATCTGTTTAAATATACACACATATAATAAAGTTTTTCACATTTAAACAACAATAGTTCACAATCTGAGCAATATCAATTCTTGCCTCAAACTATGAACCAAAAAAGAATCAAATGCCCTACTACGGAATCAATAATTTCAACATCCATATTGTTACAGAATCTCACAAAATTTCTAAAATATTGCAAAATTCTTCACCATTAGATTTGACACATATTTGTGAATGTGCAACTCACAAAGCCGAAAAGAGCAAAACCGAGTTTGATATATCACTGGATTGGGCTGGAATATCTGAATAATTAGGTAAAACCCACATGTTATGATCACAAATAGTAAAAAAATTACAATACTTTTTAAGATGGAGGTATCTTTGTAGCTACTTTGAGAAATTGTTGACCAAAGTCACTGTGCCTAGGGGTCATGAATGTTTATGAGAACAGTAAATTGTGTGTATTCGTATGCTTCTGCGGCTATCATCGGTGAAATCTCCATAAAAAACTAATTAAGAAAACATTTACATGACTCGTTAATTGCAAAATAATTGATGCACATGACTACAATTTATGGGACCAAGGGACATGTTAAATTAAGTTTATGTTGCAGCGCATCATTAACAAAATTGAAATAAAATACTTAGAGACGGCGAAACTCTATATAAGTACTTGAAGTTTGATAGCTAACACAACAAGGAATATAAATATGCAAAGAACTCATTTTACCCAATGTATGCCTACTTACCCTCTGAGCACATTTTTCACAAATTTACTTTTCCACCTTTGTGAGGGTTTCTTATGCATGGTCACATTTCTCTACAACTTCTCTACAACTAAAGGTCATTACACTGCCACACAAAAAATTACTACAAGTTTGGGAACATAAAAATTACTCTACTCTGGGTTTGCATATGCAAAATGGAGATCCCATAATTTTTTCCAAAAACTGGGTGGGCATTTTTAAACTAAAAACAAAACACTACAAGAAACTTCTTACAGTTTGCACCGATCTTAAAATCTGATGGATATATTGTATGTACAAAATTCCTGTTTATTACCCTTTTTATACAAGACTGGAAAATAGGTAATGACACAAAAAACCTAAGAAAATAAATGAAATAAATAAGGTAAGGTTCTTAGATGGTACGAAAATAAATGAAATAAATAAGGTACAGTTCTTAGATGGTACCTTGAACAGATCAATAGAAATAAATAAAAGAAAATATAAAGGTCACTATAATGATTTATTCATATTAAGTAAATAGACTTCCAACCAAAATGGAAACAGCGCAAGTAATTTTTTACTAACTGTGATCATGATGAATAACAGGAATGCAAGTTATACAGTTATCAGCAGCAACTTTCCCAGTCGTTTGAAACATCAGCGAGACACCAAGAACTGACTGAAAGAAAGAAATAAAACCAAAAACTATCAGAATAAGAGTTGCAACATAAAATTAAGCCTAAGAAACAGATATAAGGTAATAAGAAGCTAATTACTAACTGTAAAGGGAACTTACTTCCATGTCTGCAAAATATATTCGTTTTTGTATGGATGTGTCTGACTGCAATTTACCTGAAGCTTTAGTGCATGAAGTTGCTCTATACAGCAAAGAGAAAATAGCTCACAACAAAAATTCGGCATACCAAAATACCTGTTTGTAGTTGATAGCCCACTGCAGTCTTGTAACTAGCATTAACCTTTCTTGTTAGATCATAGATGACTAATATTAACAGAATATAAGCAATTATTAGAAAGGCTATTATCAGAAATCGGGATAAATATTAAACCATTGGCAAATATTAAACCATCCTGAATAACGGCATATTGTTCTAAAGTACTTAGGTCTACAGCATCATCCCAAACTTTACAAAAATCAAAACAAAAATTAGATAAACTGAAAATAAATAAATAGTATAACATAAGAAATAGAAGGATAAATACCAGCAAACTGTCTTCTTCGTTCTGAAGCCTTCTTGGTTCTTTTCCTTCAGCATCCATAGAACATTCTAGAAGTTGCTTGACAGGCCAGTTGGAGTACCCGTCTGACTTAGGCCAGTCTTCGGGCTGCTTGTGGTAAAGAAGAAGGTTACTTCCTGTTACCCTGAAGACCACAGTCTGACTTTGGACGAGGTCTTTCAAGCGCTGCATCTCAACCTGAATCTGACTGAGGCAAGCATCTAGATTGTAGAAATGGCACAAGAGAAATTTTTATAGAGCAAATGTGAAAGATAATGATCCCTAAAAAACAGACACATACACAATGTAACCCAACATTTACAAAAAGTCACTTCAAAATAAACCATTGCAGCAATAATAAGCCAGCAACAAAATGTTTTCAGCCACTGATGAAACAAAAGATGCTTCTTGATGGTAAATTTAATACACTTTTATGCATAATTTTCCTCATAAACAAAGGTTAGCTGTTGAACCAAGAAAAAAGGAACTTTTTTGGCAATCACTGACCTTTTTTAGGATGACGATTATGACAGTGATAATGAGGATGGTTGTTTTGGCAACGAGGCCATGGTTAATACTGATTATATACATAATGGGAGTGTGACTATGACGACGGCAATCAACAATGCCAAACCTGGTTGCTCCTTGTCCTCAAATCCAAATGGCAGCGATCCCTGTATTCTGTAGGTGATAAGTGAACTGTTTACTTCGCTTCCATCAGAGATTTTCATCTGTGTTTGGATGATATCCTGTTTCTCGAAGCTGTACCAGTAGCATGCACTTCGTCCAGGGGAATCACTCACAGCCACAATCACGATTTGATCAGAATCAAAGCAGTCCTGAAGAAACAACAGACCGTTATATTTATACAAAAATATGTATACATGAACAAAAGAGAAGAGAAAATGCCAAGATGAGGCAAAGAAGCTTTTTATAAATAGCAGCAGTTACTCAAGGATGGTTTCAAGCAACACCCAGTTTGTCAGCTGTGCACTTGCTAAAATTAGATGCATTGCATCAGTTACAGTCAGCTTAGAGATTCATAATAACAGTAACATTACTATAGTAACCTAGACTACATTACAGTAAAGTGAATGCTTTCGCTAAACTGTGAGTTGTTTTCTCATATTTCATGTGAAGCATACATTATACTAACACTTACCTTTGACCACCTTGGAATCATCATCAAAGTTAAAGAATGTTTTATAATTTATTAGTTGCAGCAGATTTTAAAAAGCAGAACTGAAATTATTCTGTCAGATATATATTACTACATTTAGATTCATTAAGTCTATAACATTCCTGACAACTTCCAACCAAAACCCATAGATCCAGTTAATTCTAAAAGCAAATACACAAAGTTTAAAATCATACACCAACCTTCTTGGCCCCATTTCGCACAATTTCCTGTGGGGAAACCCTTTAACAACTTCTGAGAATTTCTCCTAAGGCTGTTGAATAATCCTAAACAAATGAATGGGAAGTATACAGCAACTGCTGTAAACTTAGGATATCATTTTGTCTCACCCGTAGTATTGACGTAGATGGCAACACAGCCTTAAACACATTGCGAATTATGAGAGGCACATCGGCCTGGTTTGTCTTGAAGAACAACCCGCATAGTCTGATTCCTACACACAAAACCCATTGCGTATCATAGTTAAGCACAGTATTCCTCAGTTTCACAAAGCTCTCTAAACTAACCTTCCCTATTCTGCTTCCTAAGTTTACAACAAAGTCAATGTCCTTCACATCACGGCTTTGGGATTAGAGCAATAGATTAATCCTTCACTCCAAATATTTAATTTCATTAAAACATTTCATTAAAGCAATCAGTGACATGCACATCATGACCTTAAGATTACAACAATCAATTTGAATGAACATTATTAGCTCTAGAGCCTTTGAATTTGAATTTAATTAAAGCAATCAGTGACCTGCATATCATAATCATAAGATTACTACAGTCAATGTGCATCAACTTTCTTCAGTTTATAGCCTTGGAATTTAAACTACACGGTCTTCTGGGTAGGATGTTTGCAATGTAAGGAACAATTCCTTCTACAGCTTCTAAAATGTATGGAACATGATGTATAGCTTATTACCTATGCTGGCCCAACAGTGTGGAATGCCGTCTCTGTTGCACTTCAGTATCCCGAGATATTGCTGCGGAGCTTTCAAAAGGCACTGAAGACTCATCTTTTTATATTATCTTATTAGTGCCTATGTACTTTTGTGCATTTGTGGAACATTTAGTTATATATCGTGTGATTTCTAAATATTAAGATGCCCAATCACTACCACCATTTGGCCTGAACCCCTATGGCCCAAAAGGCTTTAAAGATCAAACAATACCACTGCCTTTTCCATGAGACCTCAGGTTTGGAAAAAGTGAGATAAACTGTGGTAAATGAGTTGTGGTAATTTGAGCACTTTGAGCAGACAACTTGACATGGCACTGTGCTCCGAATTACTGAATGAATTTCTCAGTTATTATAAGCATCCATCTAATAGTCATAGATATTTCAACTTACATGTGTGCACAAACATAGCTGCAATCCAACCACTCCACAACCCTTCTTTACAGGTTACACAACTTGACAATGCACTTTCAATTTTATACAAAAAGCTTCAAGCTTCAGATTAGAGATGAACACGGGCTTAAAAATCCCGGCCCCGCCCGGCCCGTGTCAAGCAGTGCCCGGCCTGGCCCGCATCGTAAAAATTATGGCGTGGCCTGACCCTGTCCAAATCCCGGCCACGTTGCAGGCTGCAGCCAATAGTTAATGATTGTGTGATAAAATGCCCATACATGTATAGTTGCACATGCATTACACCTTGTACAATTGTTGGATGTTCATTGTTGGCACTTTTGCTATTAATTAGTGACTTTCGTGCTATGTTTGCAATTCAAAGTCAGCTGTTATAAACTGTCACAATTTATAACAAAGATATCCAAGCAGTTACCTGAATGACTGCAATGACTTTCACTTTGATAATTTTTAAAACATTCAATAAACCAGTGAACCAACTTGCAATGTTCCTTGTGTTTGATGGAATTTTTTAATGTTTTATAAAAGATTTCAAAATGTTGTATCACTGCCTAGCATACATTCTGTTGTTTCTGTCAATAGTACAACAGTGACGTAAGCTGACTGAAATTTTTTTTGACAATTTCTAGGCATTAATACAGTACTTTAATGAACTCTATTTAGCTAAATCCACAAACTAGTCACTTAGAGCCGCAGTTGTCTATTACCATATACAGCTACAAAACAAAAGACTATGTGTCTATATTCTGTAATATATGAATGATGTATTTATGTGGCTGAATTCGAATGCAGAAACAGAATGCTGTCAAATGTGTCTGGAGCAAGACATGTGCACCTTTCAGCGGACATTACATAACCCTTATGTACATCTTGTGGTGCTGCACCATCCTTATGGACGCTGCGTAACCCTTATGTACATTACTCCTACAAAGGCAGGCCACAAACGGTCAATCAAAATCACACAGGGATACATTCACAATATCCATATGTATGTGGCGTACTGCTAACAGCAGTTTGTTTGCTTAGTCTTCAATAGTTACTTTCTCAGGGTAAGTAAGTAGTAGACATGTTTAAATGCTAACTTAAACTTACCAAATGTACACATTCTAATACTAACGCAATTGCAGTTTTGTAAAAAGACTGAGAAATGTGAAAGGCAACATTTTTCCCAAAATGCGGGCAGAAATTTCTCAGCCCAGCCTGCCACAAACTCAGCCCGGCCCATAATTTGGAGCGAGCCGGGCCGGGCCAGACCAGGTGGCCCGGCTCAATGCTCATCTCAGCTCCAGGTACACAGGCGACAGCTTTATGGCTTCAATCTTGGAAACCGACTGATACAAAATCGGTCTGCACTACAGGCAACTGGGTAGTTACTTAAATCTCAAATATAAGATTCAGGTGACTTAGTATGTGAAGCAGCAGAAAACCATGAATAAAACGAAACAAACCACACCATAACAAAGAACTTGCCTGCCGCAAGGTAAATTGATGCTTTATCAAACTCCTGCTCAAACAGCTTTTGACTAGAGTCTGTGCTGACTTGAAAGCCACTGATGTGAAGATTGCTGCTGAACCAAAACCCTGATAAAAAGCCACTCAAGTAGTTATCTGGCGTTTTCTGTGCTCCGACTTCAAGTGACTGCAAAAGTATTCATTTTTCTCATTTCAATAATCTAGATGCAGAACAGAATAAATTTATTTCATAAAAAATCCAGATTTTCACATCAAATAACCAGTGAAAGGTAAACTTTGTATTACACCATCTCAGATAAGTCACCTTGTCACCTTGTGCTGTCAGCTCTTTG
Organism: Norana najaformis; assembly: GCA_964023275.1. Lineage (NCBI taxonomy): Eukaryota > Metazoa > Annelida > Clitellata > Crassiclitellata > Hormogastridae > Norana > Norana najaformis. The sequence goes on from OZ029921.1 coordinate 20,604,273, forward strand.
AGCTCTAGCGACCGTCATGATCAATCTTCTCCATTTCTTTCTTTCCAATGTCGCGTCCCTTAGTTGTGCCAAGTTCATTCCAGTTGCTTCGTGTATCTTGTCCATCCATTTTTTCCTTGGTCTCCCTTGTTTTCTCTTTCCCTCTCCACAAGCCAGCATCATTTCTTTTTCCAATCCATCTGATCTCATAACATGTCCAAAGAACCTCAGCTTTGATTTTAGCACTGTTTGTTGTAACGTCTCATCTTGCTCAATTCCAATCGCCCTGCGTACCCATTCATTAGTCCTTTTCTCCATCCATGATGTTCTCAGCATCTTCCTCCATATCCACATTTCACAAGCATTGATTTTTTTCTCTATTTTCTTGGTCATTGTCCACGTCTCACTGCCGTATGTTACTGTTGGTATAATCAAGGCCCTCACCAATCTTTTTTTCGTGTCTGTGCTCACATGTTTGTCTTTCCATATTTTTTCTAGTCCATTCATTGCGGCTTTTCCAATCGCCACCCTTCGGTTTATTTCCATGTCGCACTTTCCTTCTCTTTCTACTACTGATCCCAAGAATGTAAAGCTTGTTACCGTCTCTAATTCCTCTCCATCCACCATAAAACTGCCCTCCTCAGCTGTTGTCATGATCTTCGTTTTCTTTATATTGAAGTATAGTCCTGCTTTCTCGCTCTCTCTCTTCAGCCTTCTTATCAGTTCTACCAGATCTGTTTTTTTACCTGCTAATAGTGTTGTGTCATCTGCGTATCTCAGATTATTCAGTGTTCTTCCCGCTATCTTTACTCCCTCTTTTGCTCCATCCATTTTCGCCATCCTCATTATCCTTTCTGCATATAGGTTAAATAGGAATGGGGACAGAATGCATCCCTGCCTCACTCCTTTCTTTATTTTGATTCTTTCAGTATCTCCAAATTCAGTTCTTATTACCGCAATCTGTTCTTCGTACAATCCCTTGAGAAGTTGTATCAAGTGCCTTGGTATTCCCATTTCTATTAAGGTTTTCCACATCAACTCATGATCAATGCAATCGAATGCCTTACTATAGTCAATGAAGCATATGTATAATTTTTGTCCATACTCCTTTTGTCTCTCCATTATCCACCGCATGTTGGCGATATGATCACGAGTTCCGCGGGATTTCCTAAATCCTGCTTGGTTATCTGGAAGCTCCCTCTCTATTATGTTCTCCATTCTTTTATGTATTATTTTAAGTAGTATTTTACTTATGTGCGATATCATTGCTATGGTCCTGTAGTTTTCACACTCTCTCGCATCTCCTTTTTTGAATATAGGGATAAAGATTGAGCTCTTCCAATCCTCTGGCCATTTTCCGGTTGTCCATATGATATTGCACATTTTTGTTATTGTCTTTGTCATTGCGCCATCTCCTGCTTTTACCATTTCTATGGGTATCCCATCCGGACCCGGTGCTTTATTGTCCTTCAGTTGTCTAATTGCCCATTCCACCTCTGCTTCCAAAATGTCCGGTTCCTTTTCATGTTCTGATGTATCGATTCGTTCTTTCATTACTCTCCTATCTTCACTGTACAGCTCCTCTGTGTATTCTTTCCATCTGTTCTTCATTTCCTCTTCGTCTGCGATTATGTGTCCATCCCTTGACCTCATTGATCCCATTCTTGGTGTGAATTTTCTCGTTATTTCCCTCACTTTTGAAAACATTTCTTTAGTTCTTCCTTTCTTTCCCTCTTCCTCCATTTCCTTGCACATTGCATTTAGATGTTTTTCTTTGTCTATACGTGCTTGCTTTTGGAATGCTCTATTCATTTCTCGTACCTTGTTTTTGTCTCCTTCTTTTTTTGCCTCCTTTCTTTCTACAGCTATGTTGATAGCATCCTTCGAGAGCCACGTCTCAGATAAGTAATTTTTTTAAACTTTTATAAAAGCAGTGAAAGGTGAAAACTTTACCAGATTATCTCGTTTTATGACCAAAATATAATTTTACGATATTAACACGATAGTCAGTGATGTTTATGATGTTTGTGTTGCTGAAACTTGAGAAATAAAATGGATAGGACACTGAAATTTTCAGTAATTAAGAAATTTCTTTTGCTGTTCTCAAAAATTTTGAAGTGTTAGATTAGAAAATGTGCTAATTTGCAAAAACTGCTCCACACACAAGTCTTGCTGATGTGTGTATTTTATTTAAACTAAGGCACATGCAAATGTTATTCAAGTACACAAGTGATGTGTTTAGGGCTGCCAACTGTTGACTGTGCCAATCCGGGATGCCTGCACAGCCACTATCAGCCAGTATCAATTTACCCTGCCCACATCACTGTAAGTGACGAATGTTGCGTCAGCCTAATGTAGGATCTACTGCAAATAGTCGTTAAAACTTAGTCAAATGATTTGACTCAAACGTATCAAGAGACAAGTGGCCTATATATAAAATTTCAATCAACTTCAAGAGGAAAATGTTTATTAAATTCCAGTAACCTGTCATGAGTGAAGTTCATATATACATGCTGATGCAGGCAATTTGCAGATATCATTTATTGGGTCTACTAACCTAACTACCCTCTATTCTATGGTCACTCTGTAAAACTTATTTATGGCCGGCTGTTCGAGTTTAGTGTGTGAAAAGAAGAACGTCTGGTAAAGTGGATATTTACACCAAGTTCCGAGACAATTTGGGATCAATTTGGGATCAATCCGGGACACGGGACTCACAAGACCGATTCCGGGACTGTCCAGGCGAATCCGGGATGGTTGGCAGCCCTAGATTGTTCCGATTAAATTCATCAGGTCCATACTTGTAGCTTTCATGTTACAATGGCCTGCAGTAAGGTATAATGACTATCCTCAAATGTGAGCCTGACATTAATTGTTTTTGATATTTTGCATGGGCAATGCCAATGGTTAATTGTGTCACAAAATGGGTTATTCTTCATCCTTCCTACTCATCAAACTAAGCAAAGTGTACTGATTTTGTCATATTGGAAATTTAAACTTCTTTTCTCTTTAACTTCTCAAGTTACAGTGATACAAACATTGTGCATTAGTTTTGTTGATTATAACATTCACGTAAAGAAATTTAAAATGTCACACCCTGCAATAACTAGGTATCGTTTTTATTTCACTTATAAAACAGTAATACGAAGATATGAGATGGTGTGTGCATAGCTGTGGTTGTTTTGAGACAAAAAGACCAAAATAACAATCATCTAAAAATGGTTAATTTTCACTGCAGTCAGCCCTTTGTAACGATGTTAAAGAAAACACGCATGAGAGGTAACGAGTAACCACATGTCCAAAACGTGTCATGTTAATGCGAGCGCCTCTGAATAAGCTGGTTCACGTGGCATATGTGCCTGTCGACGCTGTAGAAATATCGAGTCTACGATCACGACACTTAAAATCAGACACCTGACAACATTCCACTAACAAATGTGCCAACTGCATAGCTCATCTGTTTTAAAAAAACTCAACAATAACGTCAACTAACTTTAAAGTAGGTAATTCCATTATTCTTCGACACATAACTACTAAAATAGCAGCTTTTAGAGGTTTGCTGTGAGCGATAATAGAAAGGTTCAATATAATAGGCTAAAACCTACACCTATCAAAGTTAAACAACAAATATACTTAAGTTGTTCTAAGACGATTATTATTACAGACTTCTTAAAGTCATCAAATTTGTAACCTTTAGAACTTTTCCCCTCAAATACACCACAACGCCTTCCATTTTTTTTCACACAGATGACCAAAACACAACACAACGCATGTCTGGCAAACGGCGCATCAAAATCGTTTGATTATAACGGCTGAATTTTCATACATAAGTAAGTAAGTAAGTATATTCTTTATTAACCAATAGCTAATCGCACATCGGTTGTCGTCACGGACAAGATGCCTGGGACTGGGCAGCCTTTCCCTTTCTATTCGCTGGCCTAGTTAGCTACATCGGTAAGCGCGTACGCCAAGGAAGCCTCGGTGCGTGAGGATCCCAGGTTCGCGTCCCGGTCGTGGCTTATTTCAGAGATTTGAATCTGGGGCTAGTACGGTCCGTGCGCGGGGACCTTAAATGGCGTGTAGCGGTGGTGAAGGATCTCACCCGTGCGCGGGTGGAATCCATATGGTCGCTTTAGAAAACCGTGTACAATTTTATTCCGTCGTATCACGAACCCTAGGACCACGAAAAAGTTCACAGACTAATGCTCATAATCATACACTTTTGCATTTATTCAGCGCCTAAGTTCGAAGCTAAACCAGCATATTTAATGGGCCTACTGATACGAACGTCGTCGTCGTCTTCGTCGTCGTAAACGTAATCTCGAGATTTCTACAGTGCCCAACGAAAGCCGCACCGCGGGGACCAGCTTATTCACAGGCGCTCAGTCAAAACAAAATCGATAGGCAAAAGGGTTCGGTTCCAGGTCAAGATCCAGAAGTCAGGCAGTCAGACAGTCGGACAGCTACGGTGGATGGTGTTTGAAACTGAAGCGAGAAGAGAGATAATGGGGAGAGAGATAATCAAGATAAGATTTTTGAAAAAGAAATGTTTTCAGTAGAGTGAAAGACCAGCGCAGAAATTGAAAGAGGTGAAGTGTTGGTGAGTTCGTATGATGGATCAGATAATTGTCGTAATTCTGGCGGGAGTTTATTCCAGAGAGATTGGGAAAGCTGTGGCTATGCAGCGAATCCCAAATTTTAAGGATGAAGTGACGGGAGGGCAAAGAAGTGCTAGGACAGACGAGGACAGGGTTGAACGGAGTGGTTGGATTGTAAATAGCTGTCGAAGATAGGAGGGTTGGGAGGATTGAAGTGTGTTATAGGTAAGTGATAGGACCTTGTACTCTATTCGTTCAAGCCAGTGAAGTGGTTTGAGAACAGGAGTGTTATCATTATCATCACTAGTGATCGTCATCAGTGTCATCGTAGGCCTACAGCTGGAGCACATGATTATGCTACACTTTGAAGCATATACGTATTATTTTCGCCAACACACGTTTTAAGGACATGATGTTTTTGCAAAAATTGATTAGATCCGTTATGCTCACGCAGCCCTCGGAAAAATGAATTAGCCTCGCAACTCCTTGTTCAAAAAAGTAACTTCTTTCCATTAGAAATACTGGTTCAGTAAGTATTTAACAGTAGTGAAATGTATGCAAGCATATTAGGCCTAATTATATTATAATAATTATTATAATTAATTATGAATTATACCGATAAATAAGTATTATTATTTGTAGTAGTAGTAATCATAGTGGCTAGTAACAGAGATCAGAGGCTCCGCGATTTTTCTGCACATGATGTAGGTATTGGGTGAGCAGTTTAACGTAGGCATCATGAATATGATTAATATGCATGATGTCTATGGCTCTGACCTGTCGTGTCACGCGATTTTCATATGACAGAGGTTAGCGGAGGTGCGTTATATAAAGCTCAGGGTTAACAGGTAAAGGCCCAGGGTAAGCTGACTGGTTGAAGAAACATGGCTGCTCTTGCAAACGGAATCGTGGTGGTGGTTGCTGTGTTGTGTGTTTCGGTCGGTTTGCAAGCCTACGCCCACGTTGTCCCGCTGCAGAATGGCGTCCACCATATGTTGAACGTAAGAACATTGCACTGTACTTTTTTGTTATAGTAATAGTGTAAACTGGCAGTAATGGTAAGCGTAAATTGTATTCTCTGTATTTTCCAAATAGTTTACTGTGCTTTACGCCTAGGCGCGCACTTGTAAATATAAGAGTGGAAAGCTGCATGATAGAGGGCAGGCAGAAGAATGCTAGTATTCAGGCGAGAAAGGGGTATGAGCACTGGCCGAGGTATTTCAGAAGTGCGTTTTGCAACAATCAAGGCTTCGGCAAGTATGTAGGGAATTGTAGGCATAACTGAACAACAAATTAAGCATTTGTTTTGAATGATTAAGCATGCTCTAAGTTTTCTTGTGTACCCAACAATATCAAGTGCACCTTCGAAAGCCGTGAATATAAAGTTGCTAATATTTCTTGTGTGTCTTGGAAATTGAACATATATTTATTAGAACTGGGTCAGTATTGGGTTTGAAGTCGGTATCAGTTTTTGCTTTTTTCTCAAAGTTGGTTAAGTTTTTGGTTTTGTATTATTGGTAAAGTTTTTTATGTGTTCTTTATGGTTTAAGTTTATAGTCCAACTTTGCTAACTTTGCAAATCTGCACTTTGCCACTGTACAGTGTATGATGCTGTTTTATTGTAACAATAAATTGTATGTTAATAATTAAAATTGTATTTTTTTTACCTGTGATATCAGTTTTTTAATTGTCCACACTCCTCTGTAGAGGGCTTCTCAATCTTAAGGAATGAAGTCTCTTACTGAAATGTCCTCTCCAATACTGTGATGCTGTGCAGATGTCCAATGTTTGCCCTACCTTTACGTATACCAAACTCAAACACTGCCCTCTAATCAGTTCCTATCTTGCCTGTTTTTTATATACTAGCACTTTACATTATCTTACACCATGTATTACCGTAATCGTAGAGAGAGATAAGAGGAAGAAGGGGTGTCAGGGTACGATCTGTGAAAGAGGAATGTTTTGAGTTTTGAGTGAAAGGCCAACGCAGAAATTGCAAGCTGTGGAGCATCGATGAGTTTGTTTGATGGATCAGAAAACTGTCGCAATTCTGGGGGGGGGAGTTTATTCCAGAGTGGTGGGGCGGCTATGGAGCAATTACCAAATTTTAAGGATGAGGTGACGGGAGGGCAGAGGAGTGTTAGGGCAGAAGAGGAGCGGGTTGAGCGAAGCGGTTGTATTGTAAATAACTGATGAAGACAGGAGGGTTGGGAAGATTGAAGTGTGTTGTAGGTATGTGATAGGACTTTGTACTCGATTCCTTCAGGTATTTTAAGCCAGTGTAGTATTTAAGAACAGGAGTGATGTGATGATGTTTGGGGGTTTTGGTGACAGCACGAGCAAGAGCATTCTGTATGGCTTGAAGGCAGCTTACCTGTCCTCTGTTTCATACCTCATTATGCAAATGTTACAAACTCATTTGCAAATTTTTTAACAGATGGATTGTTTTCTAATTCTCCAAATTAAGATTTATTGTGTTTTGCCATAATGTAAAATTCCAGTTGTGGTGATTGTAGAACAAACCGAAAGTGTTTCTCATGAGTTCCTTCGACTGGAAAGACTGCGGAGAGCCATCATATCCAGGTCACCTGAAGAGCTTGACTCTGACACCAGATCCTCTCGATCTTCCTGGAAATATTTCAGTTGGATTTGAAGGAACACTGAATGTCTCGCTTGCATCTCCAATAGTGGTAAGAACCAGAAATAGATTCAATCTTTCAGTGAATGTGTAGTAAGTAAGTAAGTAAGGCATTTGTTAGAACGCCATATGTCCATTGGCTGAGCAAGGAATCATAGGCAAACGTAGGCAAACACAGCTACACACGTGTAGATGTGTAACATTCAGTTTAAAGAGAGTTACAAACTTACTTGTTAATGTTGCAAGAACTCTGACTATGTTAGCCTCTTTGGTGTTAAAGTCTTCAAGAACAAAAAGTTCATCAGTAAACAGACATTGCTCAGGTATCTGGAAAGTCACCACTGGTCGGCCTCTGCGCACACGCAGAGCCCAACCAATGGATTACCCTCCACTAAGTTGGGAATTGACACCATTTTCAAAAACCTGAACCATGTTGCATTGAGGATGAAGAGTGACAACAGCCGATAAAGTCCGTTGATGACGACGACGATGATGATGATAAGGATCATCGACGTCGTCGTCATCATCATCATCGTCGTCATCATGAATTAAATTGCAGTATATTGTTTGTTGCAGTTGGATCTTCAGGTCCAGAAGAAAGTGATTTTTTGGATCACTGTTCCATGCATTGACCACTTTGGATCTTGCAACTATCAGGACATCTGTCCTCTCCTTGAAAAACTCGACTGCCCGCCTATCTTTCAAAAACACGGAATTCCTTGTAAATGCCCAGTTGCAGTGGTGAGATCCATCAGTCATTGGCATCATTTATGTCCTAGATAAAAAAAATTTCATACACAGCTGCTGTAACAGAAAAGACCTAATATTTTACACAAGTTTGCAGAAGAAATGTACTTGAGGATGACTTCTCATCATTCGGTCATTGGGTAACGGGAATGATGATGTATGTTGCTGTGATGTTCAAACTTAGGAATTCTGAGATTAAAAAATGAAGTCATTGCTCCAAAAGAAAGATATTGACAATAGCAATACTGATGATAAAATTTGAAATGATAATGATGAAAATAATGTTTGAATTTAAGAAGGCTAAAGATTCATAAGTGCTGATCACTATTGTTTCAAAAGAAAGACTCTGATGATGGTGATACTAATGATAACATGAGGTGATGATTACAATGACGACGATGATGTGCATAAACATAATTTGTATAGCGTACATTCAAGATGTCGTGTCTTCAAAGAAATGATGCCAGCTGAGCTGTGGTGACTAGGATTTTTCTGAAGCTTGAGAGAAAATGGGAAAAGGAGACTATGGCAGTACTGTTCCAGTGTAGACAGCAGCTTGACTGATATTGCCCGATGTAAAAATTTGAGCAAAAGGGTCAGCATCAGTTGATGACATGAAGCATTTCTGCAAGAACGGCTTGCTCAAGGATCCTGTACAGTGGCTGTCTCAGTATCTCTGTGTACCACGGACAATGTCGACACTCTCCATTTTGTCGGTTAACTGTATTTGTAATTATAATTGCAAATTTATTTAGCACCACTTCAAGAGAAAGTGTGCATATCCCATTTGAGACATTTTCTTCAATTTTCTAATTATTTCTGTTTGTTTCTCTTAGGGAACATACAGCCTTCCACCTTCAGTTTTCTTTGTTGACGACAGCTCCCTTCCAGCGTTTCTGACCAACGGTCATTACAAGGTCACAGCCAGAGTGTTTCAGAATGATCGAAAGATCGCCTGTGTTCACATTGAGTTCCAGATCACACGATAACTGTGAAAGGAAACCTCTCTTCGGAAAGTGATTTCTACGTTTATCGCTATTTTGCCTTATCAGTGCCTCATTGCCTTAATGTTGCAATATTTACATATTAAGCAACAGTGCCTTATATGCTACCTGTATATATACTCTATATATATGTAATATATATATATATACATACATGTATACATATGCATATATGCACATATATATGTATAAAGGTATCATATGACACACTGTATATTTACAGATGTATGTATTTTTATATACATAATATTTTTTAGATTTTCATATTAATATATTTTAGATATGCTTGTTTTAGTGGCTTATATCCAACTATGTTTGTATAAAATTAAGATTTCTTCTGTGCTGTTTGTCACTTTATACTTATATATTAGAACTCTAAGTGTAGAAGGTTGAACAAAATTACCTCAGTCACTGACTTTGATCTCTTAAATTTAAATAAATTTGCTTCCGAGCAACATGGAATAATGCATGGATACATATGAACGCAGCTGGCTTTTGTTGCTGTGTGTTGGATTTGGATTGTGGAACATGAGATTCTGGGTGGCCATTTGGTGCTGTGCGTAAAACACTGGCAGGAGCACAAGAACAGTTTGAGTACCAGATGAGCAGTGTGAGCTCAGTTCTTGTATGTTTGACATGGAATTCCGGGATATGTGACCCTATAAATTACAGTGTCAAAGAGGTTATTTCAGGGCATTAGTTCAACAAATGTGATTACTTCATCGACTTTCCATTGTATCCATTCCAGATGTGTTCCAGCACAGCCTTTGGAAATCAACGTTAAATGTTTCCATTATGTTTTTAAATTTCAGTTTTATGTATTGCTTTTATTATCTATTGGCTGCTATTTCTTGACATTCTTAGATTCTCTTCCTGTTCAGTTTTTTGTTTAGATTTCAAAAGATCTGTTTAAAAATGATCTGTTTTTAAAAATGATCTATTTTTTAGTTAAGTTTGAGTGGTTCATGATCTTTGTATAAATCCACTTACTAGTGAAAGTAACTTATTTCTCAATCGATAGTGGCTACTGCTTTGTGATAAGAACTGAATTGTTTCTGACTTTAAGCAACTTTTTGTGGTTTGTGATCTTTGTATAAATCCACTTGAGTAAAAGTAACCTAATTCTAAGTCAACGTTGGATACCGCCTTGTGAAAAGGCCTGAATTGTAACTGATTATGAGCAACTTCTAAGCGAAATTTACCATATATAACTGTTCACCCATTCTAAGTTCATTGTTCAGGAAAATTTTCTAGAGTGTCTTTATTTTGTCTCTTCTAATGACTAGTACTGGTAACTAACAACTGGTGGATGGCAGCCATCTTGAAGTTTCCAGTTCCTGTTTTAATGTAAAACTTGTTTGACTAATAAGCTAAAATAAGCCAAAGCACTAGACCATTATGAGAAAACCTAGAAAAATTTGAAAATGGATTTAACATTGCAATGGATTAGGCTGAAGTGCTGAAAACCTTTGTAAAATCTGCATGCTAACATTGGAAAAATATGTGCAAATTTAAAAAAAATGACTAATTAAATTTCATCGTCATTTAGCTCTCTGGTGTATATTATTTAGATTTTATATGCAAAATAATTTATATAGCTTGACGTTTAACATGAGATATTTAGAGTTCCATATTTGGTGCTGTCTAAAAATTAAGTACAGAACTAGTTTGGAGCTATCATGTCTCATCTTGTTCTGAGTGCTTTTCTTGCATACTGATTTTTCCAACTTGGGCTGGGTTTTCTCGTGCATGTGATATATTATGTTAAAAATATTTTGAAGTGCTTGGTTATGCACAAAATATATGCATGTAGTAATATATTAAATGATTTTAAGTCAATTCTGTTTTAGTCTTTATTCTGAAAAAAGGTTTAGAATAAATAAAAATCGAATGCCCAAAGTATAATCAACAGCTTTAACACGAACACTTTAAAAAACAGATCAAAAAGCACACAAACTCCTAGCAAACATGCGTTTAAAAGATCATACAAACATATTCACAAGCAATGTGCAGTGAAAACGGAATGACTCGGTGGTAGATTTACTAAAACATCAGCTGCTTTCTTACTGACTCGGCTGTGTATAAAGTACCCGTTGCCAAAAGCGGCTTCTGCTTGGAGTGTAAGAATTACGACTACAAATTAACCAATGAATACCGAGGATTGAAGTGAAAGAATTAAACATACAAACGGAGTGAATGTGACAACAGAGTGAAACAGACTTTTGATATCAATTTGGCCTGTGTTAACGACATTAGCAACAAGCTACACAGTCAACAGCAGGTATATCTTTGCAACATCAGATAATGACTTGTGCACTAATGACTTGTGCACTGGATTCGACATTTGTTGAATGCTAGTTCAGTAGCTACTTTACAGCCTGGATTTAATTACAACCAGTGCTAAATCAAACAAGCAACACTTTACGACAAAATCTTGTACGACTCTACTATTTGCAAAGAAAAGTCATTGCAATAACTTTCCTATTTTAGTATTCCTCCCTGAGTTCCAGTTTTCGTACGATTTACTAACTCGTTGCAGTTTAAATTCTGAAATAATGACAAATACTGCAAACTTGCCTATAAAAAGCAGAAAGACAAAGTTTACGGATAGAAAACAGCATAAATAAATCTTCAATAAACCATATCACAGACTGCTAAAATAGCATACACTTTTCATATTCAACATCCACTGGAGATACAGATAAACTCAACTTATGCGAAACAATAGTACAGGGTCTGTACTTCATACAAATTGCATTAACAACATTATTAACATTTAAGTACAAACGTTTAAGAAATGCCTATAAAATGTTAATTGTAAAACATATTATATGTCTTGTAACATAACTAAACATACCATCGTTTTAATACACGTAAAATATCTCAACACTTGTATTTACAGTATGTTGACCCAGACAGAAGTAATTTGCAGAGTAACACAATAAAGTGTAAACAGGTGAGTGCACAGTTCTTCCAGGTTAGGAGACCACCTGCCACTGACCGTCATTTATGCAACTCAAAATACGAAATAGAGGTAGTTGGTCGTGACATGACGTCATTTTCTCGAAATCAACAAGTCACTAATACTAGCATTCTTCTAAATGATCAAGAAGAAGGAGATGGTCGCTATGCAAGAAAGGCATGTGGCATTTTGGACACTTGAGGTTTGAATCTTCCAGATCGTTTTCTGGCAAGAGATGGGGTGAATCAGTTTCATACAAGTTTAAGTTCCCAAGTGAAGTTTCTGCCTCATTCTTTGTTAAGAATGACCACGAAATGGCAGGGTTCGAGTCCTGAAGTGGTTTGTCTTGACGTACCAATCGTTTGCCAACTGGAGAAGCAACGGATTGTCTACAGGAATCGCCATATGACAAATCAGTTTTAAATGGATCTGCAAATGCATGAAGTTTTTGACTGGCCTTGTCATCCGTGTATGGCAAAGGCTCTTCTACACCACCAGTGCACAGGGTTGCTCTCTCTGTCACATTCTGGCCATCTTCAACCAACACTTCGTTACTGGCATCAACTGGCTTAGCAGAGACAGCACTGACACTTTTGCTGGCACCGGCAGACACTGGAAAGAAGTCTTGAATGTTAAAACTCTGAGCAATAAGTTCCACAGATGAGCAGCAGTCAACGTCCAAATCCGGCTCAACTGCATCTTCTGTGAGTCTGACAGTCCTCGCTAGTGCAGGTCTCTCCTCAACCTTTCTATCGTCTTCCACAACACCATCAGTCTGGTAGTAGTCGCAGACATCTCTGCCTCGTGCTCTAAGCTCAGTTGAGAGGTAGTAGCGCTGCTGGTTTTGGGAGCCTAGGAAATGTTCAAAATGAGGAGCATTTGCAGCAGACAGTTCAAGTGTAGACCTTGGCCGGCAAGATTCGTATGATCTCTATAAAAAAAAACATATGTGCTCCTTGAGAAAATAGACCAGACGGTACTAATAATACATTTCCAATTTTAATTTAATTATAAAAATAAATCACTTTGTTCATCCGGTTACAATTTACAATTTACGCTTTATAAATGACTTCAAACAGATTTTGACTTAACTCACTTTTGACAAATATAGTTTACCTTTCTTCAAAATGTTTTACATCTTTCACTTAAATAATAAGTTTTAATAAATTTTCAGACATAACCTATATCTGATATTTTCAAATATTTTCTTACCTGATACATAAGCAGCTGTTGTTCAACCTCAATCAATCTGCCTTGGGCACGTTCACGGTCGCACCTTTCCATGTCAAAGTCTTCCTTATATACCATAAGTTGAGCAGTTAATGCCTGAATTTTCTCTTCCATCTCAGCAATTTTCCTTTCCAAGGACATCTTAGCAACTTCAAGCTGTGAAAAACAACACAAAACTTCAAAATGAGCACAGTCACATTAGAATATCAAATTATTTTAATGTTGCCACATGCAACATGATTACCGCTGCATTGTTTTCTATTACTGTCATTTATTTTATTGCCAGAATCATTGCCAGCATTGCTGAAGTATAAAAGGCCACAATGAATTTTGGATTGATGGAATTATCAAAATTCCATGGAGTTGCAGCTCAGCTGACATGTCTGATGTCTCACAACATCCTTCAGCATCAGATAAGGCCACTATAGAAGTCGTCTGATTAGATAGAGGTCGCTTTGAAAATGAGAAATAAATGTGAACTGGCCAGCATATTAAGACTAGTAACCTGGACTAAAGAGACACCTCTAGTGGAAATGTTTTCGCTTGCTCAGCTCACATCATTGTTATTTTCATTATTTATTGCAGTCTTTGTATACTACTGACTTTCAGGAACAACTGTACTAACCTCTTCATTGTGTAGTTTACTTCTGCGGAGTTTGTCTTGCAGAAGAATAATTTCTATCTTTGTACCATCAACTGCCTGTAAGCAACAACAGAACTTAATGTAAAGCCATGATATGCATTTGTGCAGGTGAATTTTTTTAATAGACACTTACATTAAAGTAGTAAATTACTGAAAGTAAGTAAGGTAAAGCATTTTTATCAACATAATCTTCTAAAGCATGGTTCCCCTTTAATACTCTAAAATACCATCTAGTCTGCAGGCAGCAGAACTCGACAATTCCCGTAAGAAACTATCACCACTTACAGGACCACATTTAAATGCCACACAAATTGTAAGAAATACCAAACTGTGAAGTAACGATAAAAGGTAATACAATGGCAAAGACTGGATTACAGTAGAAGGAAAGGTAAAAGTAATACTAGAGGTAATGCTGAAAAGTAATAGTAGAGTAGTAAAGGAAATGGTAAACGGAATGTAATGTAACTTACTGGAGTTTCTTTAGATCTACCCAGCTGCACATGAGTTTGAAGAGTTTCAACTAGTTGAGCCACATCCTGGCAGCAGCTAAGCAACTGTTGGATCTTCTCCTTGCAGGGAACGATAACGTCCACTTCCTCATAACCTTGCAACATTCTGTCTGGTCTTGATGCTTCATCCACATTCATTTCTCTGCTGAAAGGTGAGGTGTCTTTATCTTTTGTCATAATTTCCAGATCTGAAACATAACAATGAACCCCTGTGTATGCAGGAAAACACAATAAAGATAATAAATTCCACCAGGTGACAATCACGCTCCTCTCTCTCTCTCTCTCTCTCTCTCTCTCTCTCTCTCTCTCTCTCTCTCTCTCTCTCTCTCTCTCTCTTTCTCTCTCTCTCTCTCTCTCTCTCTCTCTCCTGTTTTAATCTCTCCCAGTCTCTCTCCCGTATCTTTCTCTCCGATTTCTCTCTCCCTCTCTATCTTCACCATTGTTCATGCTCCAAGAAATTCTAAAATCTGCCACAGTCGTGTCATTTTCCTACTCCATAGCCACAGCTGCTCCACCCCTCAGGAATAAACTCCCGCCAGAATTACCCATCATACGAACTCACCAACACATCACCTCTTTCAATTTCTGTGCAGGTCTTTCACTCAAAACTGAAAACATTACTTCTGAAAACATTACTTTTCCAAAACTTTTATCCTGATTCTTCCTCTTCCCCTTATTTCTCTTCTCCTTTCAATTTCAAGCACCATCCGCCGTAGCCGTCCGACTGTCTGACTGCCTGGATCTTGACCTGGAACCGAACCCTTCTGCCAATAGATTTTGTCTTGACTGAGTGCCTGTGAATAAGAGGGTTCCCGCGCCTTGGCTTTCGTTGGGCGCTGTGGAAATCTCGAGATTACGATTACGAGTACGATACTGCATTACAGTACACGAGTCATACAAACACTGAAATGCTTACCAGATACTGATAAATCCGTATATCAAACAGAAATTGTCATGTGAGTTAGTCACTCTCTGTTATTTCATAAAACAACTGCTTCAAACGCATCGCCCGATTTCTTTTATAAGCGTTGCTATGAATATTCATTACCATGTGACTCACGTAACCTTTGGCTTTGTGATGCGCAGGATTTTCCTTCGGGCTAATTTGCGTCAGTGACTAGGCGGTTCTTCGTAGCTGGATGAATGTAATAGGCCTACGGGCAAAGATGTCTACGTCGGCCGTGGCCTGGTTAGGCCTAGTGCGTAAATATTGTCATATATATTAGACGTAGTGATTATTATAATAGAGCCTAGGCTGCCTGACGTAAAATCCGACAGAAACTATTTTCTGTTATGGCAGGCGTTATTTTGCGTGTTCCAGTTTCAACGAAAACTGCGTCACTGCATCTAGCAGTTTCTATAGCTTCTAGCAGTTTCTATCGCTCCCCACTTATTATAATAACTGATATTGTTACGACCTAATGCAAAACCCAGGGTTAATTTTAAATTACCAACGTACGGCGAAATAGTAACGAGGGGAAAAGAGTGTAGCAATTTTGTAAAAAAGATGAAGTCGTTGCACGTGAGTTTATTTTCAGGAAGCAAATGACTTAATGCTGACAAGTAGGTCGGTAAATGTCCGCTTAGGACGTTCGATAGTGCCACGGAATTTATTTATATTTGTAACCCAGCTGTAATAATTCGAACGTACTTACAGAATATAAAACCCAAGTTAGTGTTTCTGTAGAAGAATTTGCATTTCTGCAGAATCATGCAGTGTTTAGCGGTAAAGCGGTAAATTCATAGGAAAAAAAATGCAGGATTGAGGTCGCTATACAAAAAAGTTAACATTTACATCCTATATTAGTTAAAAAATTACAGAATGTCATTGTACGTAAACTGTATTCGAGCTTTGGCCTAAGTACGGTCACAAAATACTATAGGCCTATTACGGCGAACCGACCACAAGGCTAAATATATGGGATTTGTAAACAATAACAATTTTATTTAAGTAATACCAGAAATGTATAATAATTTCAGATTTATGTTGTTACGCTAGCTCTAGCTTATTTCTAGTATTTTAACCATTTGTTTTAATACTGTTTAATATTATTAAGGCCCTATTTCATTTCAACTCCCTTCCTCCTGTCCAACGATAATATTTTCCGATGCCGACGATCAAAGAGGAGCCGACTGTCGTATTAGGCCAAAGTCTAAGTTTGGTTTTGCTCTCCGCGTGAAAGGTCATCTTTCGCACGATATCACTTGTAGGAGACGTAGGCTTAGTGTCGTCTGTACCTCCCAATAGGATGCAGACAACGAAGGAGAAGAATAAAGCGTGTCACGCCGTCCGACGCTTTAGTCGTAGAGCGGCGAAGCAAGCGTTCTACATATGGGAGTTAATGTAAATTTGACCTATTTTGGTTAGCAATATTTCAGTGCATCATGTACTAAGCGAACGCGTAGTGTATACAAGAGTGAAGCCCGTATTCAGGGCCAGTTACGTTATACGAATTCTGACGAGAGGGCGTCGGGAAAAGGACTAATCAATGCTCTTCCAAGTCACCGCCGAAAGAAAACTGCTGGTTCCTGGCTGACTCCGCTAATCCGACAGGGCTCGGGCCCACCCTACTGTTAGATCGCGAGACGGTCTAAGTCGCGATAGGTGGAAGATAGAGGTTGTACGGAACTCAGGGAAGTCCCGTTTGAGATAAAGAAATAAATAAATACTTAGATATCAGATCTGTGTAAAACGAGTGGGAAAGTTACGAAGGCTTACCCCACTGGTCCCGTTCGAGCAACAAGTGTGTCTAATCGCTGGCAAAGGACAGAGTGGTGAATGCGCTTTCGGGAAAGTCATGGTCGTAGCTTTCGCTGTCGGATTCGGAACCGACTCACATGGATCCAATTTAAGAGTTTGGGTCCACCCTGTTGCGAGATCGCGAGACGGACTGAGTCTAGACAGCGAGAAGATAAGAGGTTGTGCAAAACCTGGAGAAGGACACGTCCTACAGGTCTGTGTGAACCAAGGGGTTAACGTTACGGAAGCTTACCCCACCAGTGCGTTCGAGAAACTGGTCAGTGTGCTCCTGGGTAAGTCATAACCGAAATATCCGCTATCCAATTCAGACACCTCCTCAAAAGGATCCGATTTCAGGGTTGGGGCCCACTCCTTGTCGAAAGTCAGACGATAACGGGTAGATACAGCGGGTCAGTATTCCAAGGTGAAGACTAAGAGAATCCGCACATAAACTTGACCTGGTAGTAAAAGAGAAGTTAATCAGACCAAGAGAATAACCGATACGTCAGAGTCTTGATAGGGTTGCCCAGGTAGAATAGGAGTCGACACTGTAGGCTTCATATATGTGATTGTCACAATTCACAGCTCGGAGGACTGACTAAAGTGGGGGGACGGGCCCCCTCGTGCATAGGTTGGGATGAAGGTCTGTGTATAGGGCCTAACTTGCGGAGGTTATAGAGAAAGGACCTTCACTGTCAGCAGTGGAAGTATTCTATCTTCCGAAACAGAATTAATTAATTAACTGCGTTGGTCGAGAATTGCCAACACAGTCCGAATACGATAACTTACTCCATAAGTCGTATTGCATGACGTCTATGCGTGCGAGGTTGGGAGCCCTATACACGGAAATGTAGCGAGTGACGTGTGAAAGTCGCAATTGCGTTGCCCGATATTCATGTGCCCATAGGGCGTAGCGCAGACTTGTCATAAGACTCCTCTAGAGTCTAATGACAAGCTATAGAAAACCTACGAAAAGAACGACAGACAAGCACGTGTTAATGACATCATCGTTTACGTTTTTGTAGACCAGCTGAGCGTTTTTGTCGCTTGGATTTGCCCAGAAGGGGTTGGGTGCGACGCCAGTTGAAAAGGCAAGTCTTGTCCACTTAGCAACCTCATTTCCTCATCCTCTGTCGATCATTTCCTTCAGGCTGACGAAGCACAGCTCTTCATGTCGTTCTTCCTGCCTGATCACTCACTCCACCCACCGGCGCATTAAGTCAGTTTGGTAGTATCATCATCAAGACTACCAGCGTGGTTAACTGGCAGCCTTCTGTGTCTCAATCAATCAGAAACATAATTCCTAAAACTCCAGCGAACATCTACGCAATCTCACTCTCGCCCTACACCCCTTAATCCAAACGATAGCATTACCCTGGCTCACACTTCCCTGGTTCGTAATATTGGCATTGTTATCTTTGGGAGGCGGTGGTGTAGTGGTATGGTCTGTGCCTCGTAACCGGAGGGTCGCGAGTTCGAATCTTCCTCAAGGCACTGCGTAGCGACCTTGGACAAGTTGCTCACCCACAATTGTCTGTGAGGAATTCAACGCGAAACCACCTCACTCATCTCATCCCCGGGTGGCATAAAGCCAATGGACCATCACCTTTGACAAAAACCTTATACCTTTGCTGACTACGTCATCATCCAGTTAGGCCTATCTTGCACGCGTTGTCCTTCGACTCCCAATTACCCTGCACTTTCTTCTGGAACATCTTATTCAAACTTCAAACTTTGAACCCTTCAAACTTTCGTATCAGTTTTCCCTTATGTCACCATCCTTGCAATGGATGTCTTAATCATAATCGTTATCCCGAGATTTCTACAGCGCACAACGAAAGCCACGTCACGGGGATCAGTTTATTCACAGGCGCACAGTCAAAACAAAATCGATAGGCAAAAGTGTTCGGTTCCAGGTCAAGATTAAAAAGTCAGGCAGAGGGACAGCGTGGCAGCTACGGGGGGTATGTGTTTGGGGTTGGAGCGGAAAGGGGGATAAAAGGAAGAAAACCATAAACATTTTCCGCCTTAGCATCTCCCAAACTGCCTTGTCTCGATCTCTTGATGTCGACCCACTTAAACTGACCTTAGAACCAGGTTTTGTGGTTGGTTTCTGGCTAAATGACGGTTCTGTGACAGTTTTAAGTCGTGAAGAGAAGGTTTCGCGATTAACGGTACACTAGGCTTACAGTTGATCACGATGTTTGCGCACATGCCTGACTGCGTGTATGTATGTATGTATGTATGTATGTATGTATGTATATATGTCTGTATGTATGTATGTATGTCTGTATGTATGTATGTATGTCTGTATGTATGTATGTATATGTGTCTGTATGTATGTATGTATGTATGTCTGTATGTATGTATGTATGTATGTCTGTATGTCTGTCTGTATGTCTGTCTGTCTGTATGTCTGTCTGTATGTCTGTCTGTCTGTATGTATGTATGTATGTCTGTCTGTATGTATGTAAGTATGTATGTATGTATATATGTCTGTATGTATTTATGTCTGTATGTATGTATGTATGTATGTCTATGTAAGTATGTCTGTCTGTATGCATGTATGTATGTATGTATGTTTGTATATGTCTATGTATGTATGTATGTATGCATGTATGTATGTCTGTCTGTATGGGTGTATGTATGTATGTGTGCAAGTCTGTATGTATGTATGTATGTATGTCTGTATGTATGTATGTATGTATGTATATATGTCTGTATGTATGTATGTATGTCTGTATGTGTGTATGTATGTATGTCTGTTTGTCTGTCTGTATGTATGTATGTATGTCTGTCTGTCTGTATGTATGTATGTATGTGTGCAAGTATGTATGTATGTATGTCTGTATGTATGTATGTCTGTATGTATGTCTGTCTGTATGTATGCATGTCTGTCTGTCTGTATGTATGTATGTATGTATGTATGTATGTATGTTTGTATGTATGTATGTGTGCAAGTATGTCTGTCTGTATTTGTGCAAATATGTATGTATGTCTGTATGTATGTATGTCTGTGTGCAAGTATGTATGTATGTATGTCTGTATGTATGTATGTATGTATGTGTGCAAGTATCCATGTGTGTATGTATGTCTGTATGTATGTATGTATTTATGCATGCATGCATGTAGGTGTGTGTGACTATGTGTGTATCCAACCCATAGGTGATACTATGTATATATTTTTATATGTGCGCTTTTGTGAGGCAGGTCTGCCTAAATGGCGCTATATCAGACTAAATATCTGGATACATAGCCTACATATATACGAAGACTTTGCGTATTTAAGTCTATTTATTTTGGAGGTGTATCTACGATTGTGAGTGCTTGCTTACCCGTATAACTTGAAGACATTTCCCGATTGCTTTATTGTCCGTTGAAAGCACTTAATGCTTCCTGCTTTAGGTTGCTGACGCTATATTGCGCTGTTCGTCACTTCAGGTGTAGAAGAAATTGCTCAGTTGATATGCAGCCAGTGTTTCTGTGTCTCTCATAGTTTGCTTACTTCCTGGAGTCTTCCCGTTTCTCCACTCAATGTAATTTACTTTTGATTGTGTGGAAACTGTATAATTCTGTGGAAATTTTAATTTTAATAGGTGTCGACGCTGTTGGTACCGACTTCATTTACGCTTGTCACAATACACAGCTCTGAGAACCGACTGAAGTGAGGGAGGGACGGACCCCCTCGTGCATAAGTTGGGACGAAGGTCTGTGTGTAAATTGCGAAGGTTGTTGAGAGAGGACTTCAGTCAGCAGTAGATTTGCTCTGACACTTTCTGCAGTAGTCCCAGAACTTCTCTAATTAATTAGCTTTCTCTTTGTACACGGTGCTGCATGAATTTCTCACTTAAATTACACTGCATGTCACTGTTTTGAATTGCTTTTCATTATGTTACATTAGGCCTACACTAATGGAGTTATTTAGTAGAACTGTTGAGCGTCGTGTAAGACATGTAATTTTTGTGTAAAATCAATTGTAATCATGTAATTGTAATTTCATCGTCCGTAATTTTAGTGCTTGATTCATGTGGACATGATGGTAATTGCATTTGCACAATTATTTCCAGTTTAAAGTTGTTCGCATAGGAACATAGATTCATCAAAATTTCACGCCAGGTTTTCGCAGAGGAGTAAATTTTAGACGTAGGCTTCAGTAGGTTAACTCACTGATGGGCCGAATTGTAATTGTCATCGATTGTCATAATCGCTGGTATAATCATACTGCATTAACCTATATACTGGTAGCAGCCCTGTAGGCGAAGTATACACTGACCCCCCAACAGGACCTAGGCGTTCTAGCCAGAAAATTCTCTCGATTTAGGTTAAGCTAAATTAGCGATCTAAGCCGCCTGGTTGAGTCCGGGTTCTGTCTCGAGGCTCTGACGTACACTGGAGGGCACAGAACTTCAGAGTTATGCGTACATTTTGGCTTCCTAAGAAATGAGTAGATTTCACACGCGTTCGCGTACGCATTAGAAAACAATTGGCTACCTAACGCTTTGTTATAGCTTGATTGTTGTAGATTTAGCAATTAGCAAATTCTGTAGTGTTTGAAAAATATTTACGTAGGTATCTACAAAGTACTTTAAAAGTATCTACTTGAAAAATACATACGTGCATACATAATATATACATACATAATACTTAGATACATGCACATATAAATGTATACATACACATAAATGCATACACACGTACATACATACACACATACATGTATGTATGTACAGGGTATGTATGCATACATACCCTGTACATACATACATACATGCATACATGCATACATATGCTGCGGATCGGTCGCAAGACTTTAAACGTCTTATTTAACTAACAATAATTTTGCGTAAATAATAACCGAATTGTATAATAGTTTTTTTTTATTTAAGTTGTTCAGTTCGTTTTATGTTTCAGATATTTTAAAGAGTTATTTTATTAATTAAATTTAACGATTAAGTTCTTCACTTCGCTGTCGAAATCAGAGAGACGCCGATAGTCACTTAGACTTACAGCCTAAGTTTAGGGCTCCCGTCGTTATGACTCGGCGCTATGTCCTACGTGAGAAAGACGGTGAGAATAGCTGTTTTTTCACGATACCAATTAAATAGTGCGCAAGACAAGCATCGTCGGCCAAGCCACACTTTAAGTTGCAGGTGTGTGTGTGTGTTGGTCGAGAACTGCCAACACAGAGTCCCGGTGCGAGAACTTACTTAGTAAGTTGTGGTGCAGGACGCTATACGTGCGAGGCTGGGAGTCCGACTCGCGGAAATGGAGCGAGAAATGTGAGATAGTGGGGAGATTCGTTGCCCGATATTCATGTGCCTAGGACGGAAAGACGCAAAGACTTGACATAAGACTCCCTTGTCCCGGGAACCAAGAGAACGACTGATGTCTCATGTTAATGAAGGTATTTCCAAAGTTGCGAGATGTAGGGTGGCGGTGAAGAGAAAGCCCGTAGTAGAGAAGGCAATCAGAAAGGGTACGACTATTACCGGTAAAGAAAAAACCCTGGTCTGAGCAAAGGCCATCCTAAGGACGTTGCCCATCCGGCGACCGCGGAGGAGGCAGAGTCGGATCCCGAGATAGAGCTTTACCGTGTTCGCTCCCTTAAGGAAGCGGCCAATCCTGAACTTTCCTTAGAGAGAAATGACACTATGGGCAGAGCTGACACTGAACGGCCACTTTATATCTAATCTTATCTAATCTAGTCTAATCTAGTCTAGTCTAATCTAATTTAGTCTAATTCAATCGAATCGGATCTAATCCACAGACTTCTAGCACGGTCCGTGCACGGGAACCTTAAATGGCGTGGCACCCGTGTACATTTACATTTACGTCTGTAGCAAGGAATCGTAATTACACACAAGGTGTCTAGCGATGGTCGCTTCGAAACGAAACCGCAATCCGTGTCAGCAAGTACGTATCTAGAGGAGTTCAATCTGGTTTGGGCGACCATTAAAACTTTTACAAAAGCGAAACGAGCGTCTCTGAGAAGTTTCTCTGAAGAGCCCTTATATCAATATGGGTTTCGATTACTGCAGATTATTACAGTTCAATAGATATGACGCTATCCAGTTCAACTAACGGCCTACTATAAATCCGTGTTTGCTTTCGATTACATATCTACTCGTATAGGATCTTAGTATTAGGCCTAACACTTCGATTTATTGCCGACGTTAGGCAGATGTTGTATGGCTCTTTATTGCCCGTTATGTAGCCCTTCGATCGGGACCTATAGCAACAAATTAAAGGCCTGTAGCGTATAAACCTGTGACTTCCCTAGTCGTTATAAAACTACAGAATGTTAATTTGATCTCCACGTAAGCCTATAAGTAAGCCCAGATTCAGACAAGCCCGGAAGATGAAAACCTGTTGGACGTTTACGCGTTAGAGGGAACTTCCTTGGTGACGACACACAGGCCTAGGCCTATGCTCTATGCGTTTACATGAAGCCTTGAGAAATTCTATTAGGCCTGCTGACCGGTATGTGCTTACAAAAAGGCCTGCAACACAGGCTCAGATTTCGACAGTCACAGCACCAGGCAGTCAATCGGCAAACGCGCTGAAGCTAAGCAACGCCGAGCAAGGCGATCTATTAAGCGTCTATATAGACCTACATGCACGTGTACGCAACAACACCACTGCCCTACTCGGGTGGTGCCATGTCCTACGCCTGGATAAAGGAAGAGAAGGAGGAGGAGGAGGAGGAGGAGGAGGAGGAGGAGGAGGAGAAGGAGGAGGAGGGCGGTGCTTATCATCTTCGTTTTGACACAGCGTCGTTAAAGAGCAACGACTTACCTACATACAGCATACATACATACATATATATATATACATGCATACACATACATACATACATATATACATGCATACATATACATTACATATACATACAAATATACATGCATTCATACATACATACATACATGCATACATACTTTCATACATACATACATACATTCATAGATACATAACTACATACATATGCATACATACATATACATACATAGTTTACATATACATACATTACATATACATTGATTGATTGATTGATTGATTGATTGATTGATTGTTTGATTGATTGATTGATTGATTGATTTATTGATTGGTTGATTGGTTGATTGATTGATTGACTCTTTATTGATCCCAAATTCAACATATCAGGTTACACATAAAACATACAGTTTGCCAGGATACAAAAGGCAAACCCAGAAGGGACCAGGGTCCCGCTTAAATAGGGTCACCTATTAACATCAGTGACATAAGATGGCAATCGAAATGTAAACAAAGCAAGTATCATTATGTAAGCAAACTAAATAAGTTATGTACAATCCGTACACAAATGAAACTAAAAATAAAACTATGTAGAAGTCCGATGCATTACACAGTCCTATAGGAAAAAACATTCAGAAAAAAAAATGCAAAAAACTAATGGTTTGTATGAACAATTCAGTTAGCAGTCAAACAGATGTTATTAAATAGTGACGCATCTGCCTTTTGAACAATTTAAAACTTGACAACATACGAATGCTCATTGGTAAAGCGTTCCAAATTGAAGGGCCAGCACATTTAATATTGAATAATCGAGTGTTGGTGCGAGCAAAACTGGCATAATAATTACCGTGAGTCCTAGTAAAATATGAGTGATGATCGATGATGTTGAAGTAGCCATACATACATACATACATGCATACATACATACATACATGCATACTTACATACATACATACACGGTAATTTATTTATCTTTATTTGTTATGTTTATATGGCGCCAATATATAATAACATCCATCAATCGATGGCTCCAAGCAACTGCGAGGTAAAGTCCATGCAGAATTGTCGTGTTATAGGAAGTCCGAAACCCCCGCACAAGACGAGCATTCAAGCACTCGACTACCGCGTTGCTCTTTTGGTAGATGACCGTTCTAGGTCATCGGGGTCAACAACTGTGATCCATCGTCAAACAGAACTGAAAGTAGCGTTCGCCGGTTGGGTTTACGAGTATCACTCTTAAAAAGGTAGCACCGTGTTGAGTTGGCGTGGTCGTATTTGCTCTTCAGCCGAATTGTCCTTTAAGCCCGAAATCACGATTCATATCAAGAGTTTATCTAGAGACGTTAACACAGGTGAGTCATTTCACTGTTACCTTCTGATCATAAATGCAGTCGTAATTTTCAGCCTTCAGAATGCTGCGGCATTTATACTCGCTTAGTCACCGAAGCTCAAACTAAATCAATGATGCGGGTATGGTCAGGTTAGGTTCCAAGTTCATGTCCAAATAAGTATTCAGGTACGCCATCTATGGGCGTAAATGGACTGTGCACATGCCCATATATAGCTAGATATAAATGCCAAAATTCGGAGATATTGCGGTCTTCTTTGCACGAGTGAACACCTTTTACGGCCTACGCGCGGACTTTCATGACATGTGACATGAATAGCCTAAGCAAGGTACACAAGAAATTGAAGCTTTTGTTGCTCACACATATATTATAAACCTGTTCTTTCTAAAGGCATAAATGTCTGACGCTAGGTGGCTGTTGAACCGCAAAACAAGTCACGAAACGTAAAACAACAACCTGTATAGGATAATTTCGTGCTTCCTTGTTATATATATATCGCTTCATTGTAATGCATCGTTCATATATATATACATACATACATAGATGCATTCATGCATACATACATACATACATACATGCATGCATACATACATACATACATACATACATACATACATACATACATAATTACATACATGCATACATACATACATAATGAAATGACTCAGCACGTACGCGTCGCTTCGTCTCTAGTTATTTCTATACTCTGTTGTCTTGGGTGGATGGCACATGGTAAATCCTGTCCAGGTCCTTTTCCGATCAATCTATGCCGTTATTGCAACTGATAAATCATGACTTTACCACAGTTTCTTCAATGTTTTCATGATTTCTTGACCCTTATTCCATCTAGCTTTAATCTCCGTAGTGCATTCTGCATCCTATAGGTGATGAAAGCTTAAAGGCACGGGAATGTATCGTCTTGCTGCAGCTGCTTGTCTTGTAGGCCTACTTTGAATCCTTAATAAAGCAGGCAGTACCATCCATTCTGATCACCTTTATCTGGTCGATATTAACCTTTGAGCAAAACTTGTTCGGTCATCTCGATCTAACTGACCTAGAAGTTATTGCAGTTCTGCCACCTAACCAGCCAAAAAACAATGCCATCTTCATATCTATAAGGTTGAATACTTTCCTGCCACTACTTTAATTCCTCCTTGAAAACCATCAAGTATTTATCTCATGACTACTAGGATATTGAACAGATGGAGTTAGATGACACATCCCTGTTTGACCCCTTCCTGACACGGAATCGGTGTGACTATGTACCCGCCACTCCTAATCTACCAAGCTGTTTCCTATACAACTTTGCCTCCTATAGGTTGATGATATGTAACGGGTATCCAATGTTAGCCAAAGCTTACGATGAGAGACCGAATCAAATGCCTTCTTGAAATCAAAAAAAACAATTGTACAGAGGTCTTTTTTGCATAAGGTATACGAATATTGACGGACTCGTCTCTTGTCCCTCAGAATTCCCTGCCCGAACCCCCTTCCTCTTCATCAGGGACCTCGCTTTATGTTCCGCTTTCGCTTCAAGACGATGATGAGTAAAATTGTACTGGTATGTGAGACCAACGCGAATGTCCTATTATATCTATACTGCTTCATATTACCTTTCTTCAGAAGTGAAATGAATGTATTTAGATTGTGTCTAGTCGCTCGCTCGCTCGCTCACTCACTCACTCACTCATTCACTCACTCACTCATTCGCTCTCTCACTCACTCACTCACTTATTTACCCATCCACCCGCCCACTTACCCACCTGCCCGTAATCCCCATCCATCTACCCATAAACCCACTCGTTCACTCACTTAATATTTAGTTAACGTCAGGGCATATATTGTATTCATCCTGTTACATGGCCCGATTTTAGAACATGAGAAATACCATAAGCAGTGTGAATGTTCTAAGTAAGGCATGGCCAGATAATACGTGCATATTCGGCCGAGATCCCACGTAATTTTTCTGTACCTGCATCCACACACGTAGATCACTGAACAAATGACCTCTCTATGTAAGCCACGATTTCATCTAATGTCCACTGGACATCGATGTCTAGAAACACCAGACATTAACTTTGGAATGCTCACGCGCATAGTGTCTCTTAACTACTTACACCGTTTTTGTGAAATACTTCAGAGGTGTTATATTAAGTGTCTGTATACATACATACAAATACACATACCATCAAATCTTTTGTGCTGTGTTTTAATCGTTCTGTGAATTTGCATAACATTTTTCACGCAATTTATGTAACATTACCTTATAAAGCAGGGTCTTCGGTGACGGTAAGCCTGCGCTACAATACAAGCCACTTTCGGTGTAAAGAAGTCGACTACAAGTTGGGTGGAAGTCGATAAGTTCTGCCATCTTAGTCAGTCAATAAACAAGTTATTTGGTCGACTAAGTCGTTAAGTCATCAAGTCAGTAAGTAATAATGTAACGGAACTCGGGGGTAATCTTAATCGTATCGTAATCGTAATTCCGAGATTTCTACAGCGCCCAACGAAAGCCGTGCCGTGGGGACCAGCTTATTCACAGGCGCTCAGTCAAAACAAAATCGATAGGCAAAAAGGGTCCGGTTCCAGGTCAAGATCCAAAAGTCAGACGGATATTGCAACGGGCGGCTGGTCCAAACGTACACCAGAATGACCTAACCAGCACCCGTTCCAAGGTTAAGTCCGCGGGTTAGGCTCCCATGGTACAGCAGAAGGCTAAATTAACAAAGTCTTCACGTTTACGAATCACTTTATTGATTTACAGCGAGCACGACGCTTAACGTCGACAATTAAAATTCAAGACGAAGTTCAATCACAAGACGAAATCCTTGGAAAGGCGTGATCTAAGACCACTTCTCCCCTTTATATAGGCCACCTTAGGCACCCTTAGGTACCTTCACTACAGAACTTAGGTGCCCTTAGGTACCAGACCTTAAGTACCATTAGGTACCTTAACCTTAGGTACACTTAACTATATACCTTAGGTACCTTTACTATAGACCTTAGGTACCCTTAGGTACCCTTAGGTACCTTAACCTTAGGTACATTCAACAATAGACCTTTGATATTAATCTTAGGTACACCCTTACAGACCTTAGGTACCTTAACCTTAGGTACACCATTATAGGCCTTAGGTACCCTTAGGTACCTTAACCTTAGGTACACTTCACTGTGTCTCTATGCTACTTAACAATAAACGACCTCAGTCAAACCGGGAGGGTCGTTACAATAACACATGACGAATGACTCGTAGACTAGTCAGCGCATATGGCTGGAATACGAATCGGTGCATCACGTGACACAAAAACAATGAGGTTAACTGAGGTTAACTGAGGTTAACTGAAGACACCGACGCAATAGAAGTTCTAATTAACAATAATCAAGTGATAGTCTGGGACAGAATGGCCCAAATTATCGCATGTTTATAACTAATTATAAACTTCTATAGCGCCGGTGTATAATGCTAAGCTGATGTCATTATTAGATATGTCATTATAGGCTGAGTAATGAGTAGTCTAACGTCTGAGAATAAGATAAAACAATGTTATCATCTAATATGCACCCAGATCTAAAGTGGTTTTGTAGGTTACACGATGTCAATTGTCATTAACTGATGGAGCACCAGATTCAAGCCGCAGTCAGGTGAATATTCAGAGAGTCAGTCCACTGAAACGGAGAGGCAGCCTACGGCGGGTAAGCCAACTGAAGAAGGTGAGTCTTTCGCTGAGCACGAAATGACACAAGAAACGCACATAAATCACAGATGAGGAAGAGAATTCCGAAATTCAGGTCCAGCTAGAGAATGTTCCTAGTTACCTAGTTAGGACATCCTTAAGTCGTCGATACTCATACGTCACCAGTCGTTTGACATACTGTAAAAATAGAACGCCAATTCGTTCTGTAGCTTACGTCAGGTGACGTTTTATAAAACTTCTATTTTGTAACAAAGGCACTGAAATCAGCAGCAACAAATCTCTCTCTCTCTCTCTCTCTCTCTCTCTCTCTCTCTCTCTCTCTCTCTATGTTTATATATTATATCTCCATGTATATACACACTCCCTCACACACACACACACACATTATATATATGTATATAAAATAAGAGGCGGAATAAACATTTCCTTCTAGAAAGCACCAGAGCGGTGGTCCTTGTGCCTGTGACTCGATTAAACCGCGTAAAGCGGCGTTCGTCCTGAGCGTCGCAGCGCCCCATGGCGAATGGCGCGGCGTCATTCACGTATTCATATATGCAGCAAACGGCGCCCTCTGTCGAACGCGTCCGCCGTTGTCCCCAGCTCCCCGAAGCAATTATCGCCCGTTTCTTGTCGAAGTGCCGACGATATCTCGGCCGTTTACAAACAACATTACGGCCGACACTCTTTAAAGCTTAATGAAACCACTTCAAGAAAGGAAAAGTCTCGGGAATTTATAAGTCGTCGCGAGGAGATACGGGTCCTAAAAGCCCCATCGGTTGGCCGGCGGGGGAGGAGGTGGGGGAGGGGCGGGCGACCGACGGCGCTGTGTAAGGCGATTTGTGTTAAAAGCGAGACAAATTCATCCCGCAGGATTAGGCTGACCGGCAAAGTGGAGAGCCGTTTGAGACGACGGGTAATGTCCGATGCTAGGCACTTCGCCAGTCGAGCAGGAAATTGAAGAACTGACCTTTGGTGCCAATGCCACGCCAACGAACAACGTGTGCATATATATTGCATACATACACACACACATATTCTGCATATGTATACTGAACACATAGATACATATACATGCATACTGAACTCACGATATATATCGAGTGAGATATATACCTATATATAGGGCAGAATATATTATATACTGTATAAATAGGCCTGCTGTTATGTACTGCATGCATACTATGAGCATGTTCCTTGTCAGCTCCGAGTACTCTCATATACTCATATACCTCGTATACTATAGCGACTAAGAAACACCGGCGAGTGCACGTACTTGAGCTGCCCGGAATACACTCGAGGCGCATAACAGGATTGGCCATGGAACGCACCTCGCACATACTTATTTAAGTCTATGTCTATATATATAATAACTATATAGATGCACATATGACTATATTAACCTTTGCAGACAAAATATACAGATGCACGCGCAACTACGGAGAACATGGCAAAGGGGCATATATATATATATATATATATATATATATATATATATATATATATATATATATATATATATATATTTATAAGCATATGTATAGTAGTATATATATACACCTAGGAGTTCTGGTATGCAGATATCATTATAGGCTGAGCAGTGAGTACAGTATATACTTACATACATACACACTTACAGACACACATACATGCATACATACATACATGCATGCATACATATATACAAACATACATACATACATACACACATACATACATACATACAAACATACATACCTACACACATAAATACATACATACACACATACACACATACATACATAAGTACAAACATATATACAAATATACATACACACATAGAAGTGCGTGTAATTGTTCGCCATTGAAACTTAATTCAAGCGTTGGCAATTGCTAGACAAAAGCATATATTTTGTCTGATAAAAGGTTGAGCTCATCACGCAACAAGCGACGAGACTTCCAGCCTCCGGACCAGGTCCTCTTCTTACACCCGAGCAATGCAGCCGCTGACCGCCGTCGTCTGCATCACGCCAGATCCAAGGGCACGCACTCCTCATTATCAGTAGACCGGCAACACAGGTAACTATCGGCCAGTCCACACAGGTTTCCACGGATGAAGGAAGACAGGTGTACACAGGTCAGTGCACAGGTCAATAACAGGTGGCATCTTCTGGATGCAGGTGGTTTGCACGGACTGCGATGCCTAACCCAGGTGGCACCAGTGTTGCAAGCACCTGATGGTGAAGCCCGCGTTCTGTACAACTTGTGGTGTCGAAGACAAATGCGTGAATCGCAGGTATTTAGAACGGTCTTGTTTCTGTCGTCGCAGTTAAAGTTGCACATGCACTGCTTAACTTACAAAGTCGCTGCTTTCGACTGCTTAACTATATATAAAAATATATATTGCACATTCATATAATGTGCATATATATATGGAGGACTTCTGATTGCATGACTAAACAACCAACCAGGACCTTAATTGCACGCAACTGCCGAGCAAACACAGCGGAAAAAGCTTCATCCATGTATTTATATACATATATTTCTACATATTATACATATATGTGTATATATGTATACGAATGATGATGAATGGCGTGCACATGTGGCTTTTGTGATCTCTGCTATTCCGCCCGCATCTTCCTCTTTAGCAGCATCAGCAGTCGAGTCTCAGGAGCGTAGCAGCAGGAAGAAAAGGTGCTGCAGAGATGCTGCCAGGCTGTATGCTGTATATACGTGTGTGCTATGGATGGTTGGACGGACGGATGGACGGATGGATGGACGGATGGATGGAAGGATGGATGGATGAATGAATGAGTGTGCTAATTGGCGCGCCCCTAATTACAGGCTGATCGGAAGACGAACAATCGATCACACATGCAGACTGTCTGTCTGTAGTACACACTCAGGGACACGTGATCTGCAGCAGATATCGACTATGGCGACATCTACTGCAGCCGAAGAAATCAAGCCAATTATACCAGAGACCAGCTTACGTCGATGGCAATACCACTAGCATGCAAAGCCGTCGAGCAGGAAGCAACCGTCATGAGATCACGAAAACATTTTCTACTCATTGACAAAAATTGTCTACAAATTAGTAATTTAGTGCCTACTAAGGTATCTGCACTCTTCAATATTACGGCGTATATACCGATTCAAATAAACTGGTGTAATCGGTACGTATAATGCATACATATACTTAGACGTATACATATATAAATATACACATGTGCTCACGAATACATATATATACACATACACATACACATACATATATATACACATACATATACATATGCATGCATATATACACATACACAATACATACACATATATACATATACATATACATGCATATAGATATATAACTAAGCACACTTGCAATTGATTCTAGAATCGCAGGATCTTAATCCATAATTGCGTGACTATAATATAGGCCTACGCGTTACATATCCATATGTAACTTATATACGTAACACATCTGCCAAATGAGCTTTCAATTTCTCCCTTTACACGTCTATTAAAATATGAATTTCATTGTCTTAAGCTCTGCATGAAGAAGAACACTCGATATGGTCGCGCAAATTCGTTTGCATAATATTGAGTTTCTATTTCTATTGCTATGAATAGCACAATTATACGCACAGATATACATGTATAATATTGTATTTGTCAATTTATATGGCGCCTTAGATGGAAAGACAAAGGAGCGCAGACATGCCGGCTGCAGCCCCGTGAAGACAATGAGCTGGAATACTTCTGCAGCCTCGTTTATAGGCCTGCTGTCACGTGAGTTCGATTAGTTAGGGTAGGCGACAGTCTAGTGATTAGCGTGCTGAACTCTCGAACTAGAGTTCGGTGGTTCAAAACCCACCGGGTTAAAGCTATATCAAGATTTCCTCTCCACTTGCGCCCCCTAGTGAACTCAACTATAAACTGAGTATATTGGTTAAATGCGCTATAAAAATGTTCGGATACATCTTTTTGGATGCCTCTCGCGATTAGCCGAGGGACTGATCTTCTTTTTGTTTTCTATCCACCCCTTCGTAGAAGCCCTGAAGGCGCTCTCTGCCGCCCTAGTCGGTGTAGGAGTAGGAAATAAGGACGAAAACCACCCCTCAGCTGGAAAATTGTTCAGCAGAGACGGACTACTTCAGTAGCCTTATGCTTCGTCAAGTTGAAGCTCGAGTGCACGCAAAGCAACTTGGCGAATACGAATTCCATAAATGTAAATGTATCGGTTTTATATAGCGACCGTAAGGCCTCGACCCTGCTCATTTTGCAATGAATTTATCGGGTGAGATCCTTCACCACCGCTGCCCGTTTGAATGGGCGCCACGCCATTTAAACCGTAAAGCCGAGTGCAAAACGGCATTCAAATGCGTATACACACAAACTCAACAGTCAGTCTGTGTTATCTTCAAGCTAAGTTACATTTGTTGAATGTTCTTATTTTAGCACTTGAAATGTAGGCTTTCCATAAAATTGGGTAAGTCGAGTATAGGTGCGGCATGAAAGCAAGTGAGTCAAGACCAGGAGTGAGAAAATTAGACGTGACATATGCGCGAAAAACAAGACAAAAGAGCTAAAGCAAGATCTTGGACAAGACTGATCACTGTTGCTCCCAAGCCATTTCGATTTATCCCTCTGGGGAGTGCCTGATCGTCGTCGACCCTGGATACTCGCCTAGAAGAATCAAACCTACGCCAGCAGAGCAGATAAAAAAACAGCCTCAGGCGCTAAGCATCTTTCCGCATCGACACTGTTTACGAATTATTGTCTCTTCGCGCCTCTCGGCCATTATACGGCGACGCGGTATAAGAGCTATATAAAGACGGCGCTCGGATCGTAACTGTACACGCTCTATCTGGTTCCCCGCCTTCCATCTGGTCGTCGCATTGCGGCCTTTGGCGATGACGCGGCGAGCAGGGCACCAGCGCGATCGGATGACGCATCACGTGACCTAGAATGACCATAATTCAGTCAAACGATAATTGTGAACCCATTAGTTAGTTATGGCGTCTAATGGCTTTCCGCGTAATTAAACCGAGGCAGACGACCTCTCGTCAGAAGGAGGCGAGTCGAAGACCCCTAATATTTCCAAGACAGAGTATCCCTCTCGCTTATATTTATCTCATTACCGACCCCGATGAGGCCCGAACGGCGACATAGACACGCCCGTCTTTTCTATTCTCATTAACGAATCGTAATTTAATGAGGACGTCCGTTCGTTTGGTTAATTTTGATGGATAAGCCGGTAGACGATAATTGACTACAAAGCACGGCTATCGAATTGCCGTCTTTGTCCGTTGCAGAGGACACGCAGGCCTCAGACGGTGGCGACGGCGGCGGCGAAGGACATGCAATCACGGACGACGCAGGCCATGACAGCCGGCGATCGAAGCGAGGCTGCAGCCTCGCTCTGACGACGGACGACTCTTGCTCCGGTTCTTTACGGGTCACCGGAAGAAGACGAAGATCCTGATCATCGGCGAGATAATCGGGCTGTCTGTCGTATCTGCGCCATCTCCCTGACCGACTCTACGTCTGCTTGTCTGTCTGTCTGTCTATCTGTCTGAGCCGTCTCACTGTCTGTGTGTGTGTCTATGTGTGTTTGTGTGTGGGTGTCTGTGTGTGTTTGTGTGTGTGTGTCTGTCTGTCTGTCGTCAGTCTCTTCATATGAGCGTTGTCTGCGTGAGTACGTCTGTTTGTTTACGTACTGTTTGCCTGTGTCTTTGCGTGCCTTAGTCTCCTTCTGCTCCTCCCACTCCTCTTCTTTTTCTTTTCCTCTTTCTTCTTCTGTACTATATCCCTCCTCGCCATTCTTTTCCTTCCTCCTCCTTTTCCTTCTCACCCTTTCCCCTCCGTACCAGTTTTCTCCCTCTCGACATTCTGTTCCCTTGCTCCTCTATTCCTCCTGTTCCTCTTCCTCCTTCTTCCTCCCCCTTTGTTCTCGTGGCTGATGTTTATATTTATTGGAGCTTTTCTCGGTTTCATCGTCCATCGAGCGACCAGCCGCCATAATGGCCACCCATAAATTGGCGCCACCCAGCGGTCGACGGAGAGCGCCTCCTAATGGCCTCCGTGGGCGTCCGGCGCATACCGAGCGAGCGCAGCACTTACTATTCGCAATTCCGTAGATCCCTATTCGTCGTCCTTAACTGTGCCCCAAACGCCAATCTTCGCCAACTAGGGTCGAATTTTGATTTACTAAACTATCATCTTCATAATTGACTTAATGTCAACCGTCCCAGAAGTGGACCCAGCCGTCGAAAGGCGACCAGCGATGACCATGGCGCGCCGAGCGCCTCCTAAATGCCAAGGCATTCATAACACAGGCTAAATTCGGGATGCAGTGATTCTTTGTAGCGGACCGCATATAATTATTATATATATAAAAATTCAATATAATAATATTAATAGTCAATATTATTCGAATTTATCATCACTATTCGTGTAATATTCGTGACGTAAAAAATTGCAATGCCACTATATTTCTGAGGAGGTCGAAAACTTAAAAGAAAACAGTTTTCCTGCTATTATTATTTTGGCGAACACTAAGGAAAACATTAAAATAATAGTATTGTTAATAAGTTTCACGACGTCCACAATCTAAAATTGAACTGATATTCACTGTTGGAGCAGTGCCAAATAAAATGGTTTACAGCTTTTCCTCCTCTTATACAATTTACGGTTATGATTTTCAGATTCACAGTCCGATAACAATTTTTTGGAAGACACGGTTTAGTCATTTGGTGCAAATGTTTTAAAGAAGTATACAGTAATTCAGGGAAACAGAAAGAAGATAAGTTACAAATTTAAAGTATTTTCATCAGTCAGAGAGCTGTTATTATATGAAATGAGGTCGTTTTTTATAGAAGTGCTTAAAAATTAGATAACGGTCAACAGCTGAAATTTTATGAAGTTGACGGCTTCCCATCCAACAGCTCCGGACAGCAGCAGCAGCAGCAGCAGCAGCAGCAGCAGCAGCAGCAGACGAACAGCTAGTGTCATCTGTTGTTCATCGAGTACAACAATGGCGGAGAGAGAGAGAGAGAGAGAGAGAGAGAGAGAGAGAGAGAGAGAGAGAGAGAGAGAGAGAGAGAGACGGCAGCAGCTGATGAACAGCTATTGTCATTTGTCATCTGCTGTTCAACGAGTACAACAATGGTCGACTGCAGACAGACCGACAGGCAGACAGATAGACAGGCAGACAGATAGACAGACAGACGGCAACCTGCTGTTCGTCTGCTGTTCAACGAGTACAGAGAGAGAAGGGGTGGGAGAGAGAGAGAGAGAGTGAGAGTGAGAGAGCGAAAGAGAGAAGCGTGCCTACGTAGCTGCCCTATTTATCGCTGGCTCTGTAGGCTGATCACTAAAGGAAGAAATTGCTTAACGCTCATAATGAAGTGGTCCTGCGTAGAGAGGTCGACCGGCCATTAAAGAAATGAAGACAAATGACCGAAGGACTCATTATACGCGCCCTGTATAAACAACGCTCCGCCGTCTGTCCATCTAATAGAGATGGACGATATAATGATTCATGCCGCATTCCTTTCGTCTGACGTCGTCGTCGTCTTAAAGTCGACGTAATCCGGAGATGGTTTGCGGTCACCATTTTGTTTTTCGTGGCGGCGGGCGTCCGGAACTGTCGTCTGCTCGAAGTAATTACGCGCGAAAGGACGAATTAGGTCTATTCCGTCGAAGATTATCCAAATCTGCAGGCGCCTCACACCGTCGCTGTTTCAATAAAGCACAGTGCTTACAAGACGAGCGATAATAAAGGAAGATGCCCATAGGACATAGCTACAACCTACGAACCTATGATTACAAGCACACAACCCAAAGCGCGCAGCATATAAATAGTCCTTAGAAAAAGAACGCTTTCTTGCTGAATTATATATATATATATATATATTTACTTATTTATTTATTCATATTAAATTATTAACGCAAATACACGTGGAGTTCTCAGAAAGGTCTTGTTCGCTTTTCATGGCTACCAAGTTTCAGTAGCACTATCAACGGTTTTTAAATACTGTATATATTACTTTACATAAATTATATGTTGCCTTCAGAGTGTATATATATATATGAGCTTCTTGTTCGCATGGTGACAGTAGATGCTACTGTTTTCAGAGCCTTATTAGCGTATAAATGTTTTCTTGCAATAAGTAACAGCGACTGCGTTTACTTGTAAACAGGACATCGTTTTAGCAGTAGCCACACAACATCGTCTATACTTGTTATATATATATATATATATATATATATATATATATATAATGTATAAACGTAGATACAAACACAAACATACATATAATGTACGTATATATGTATAGGCCAAAGGGGACGAATTACATTACCAGTTTATACGTGCCACAATGTATTTTTTACTGTTTCGTGCTTAACGTTTCCTTGGCACATTAATCCGAATTGCGACTGTTATGTTTACTGCATTGTATTCCTTCGAGTTAATCTGCGTACCTTTATTATTCTCAGATATGCTTATGCACACGTGGCCTAAGACTAATCTCGGATTAATTAAGTTATTTAATTTTATTTAGATCTTAGATACAACATCTGAACCATACATCTGCATGGATATCTAAGCAGACGGTACTATATTCTCTGGCGCAAGCAGACTGTCTCCCTGCTCTCTATTGTCCTCTGTTCAGCTCTTGTTCCGCCTTCTTTCACCAGTCCTCTGAACGGGTCGTAGTCTCGCAGCGTTGGGGCGTTACCCGATTCACGATTTGTTGTTAGCACTAGCCACGGAAGGCGTAGGCCCCGGGGGGACGCCGGGTCGTGATCCCTCGGGCCCAATGTCCGAGAAGCGGCCGTAACACCCACGGATGACAGATCACCGTTAGCCTAATGGCTAAATGAATAGACGCTGGTGGAGCGGTGTCGATTCGATCGTTAGCCACACGCCATTTGACGACTACATATTTAAGAGGAAAGTTAATTTAACACATTAATGGCCGCCGAAGAATTATTTCGAAGCAAAAGCAGACAATGCCTTCTCGCTGGCCGCCTTCTGTTCACTCAGCCGGCGCTCTATCCCTACCTGTCTGTCTGGTGTGCATTGTGTGTCTGTCTCTCGAGCACTGTGCCTCTGTTTCTGTCCGTCTGTCGTTCCGAGTTCCTTAATTCTCTTCACAAACTCGTTCAGCGGCAATCTCACCGCATGGCAGTGGCGAAAACCAACGCCTAACTCCATCCATCATTCATTCACTCATTAGCTTCATTCTA
This sequence comes from Norana najaformis, assembly GCA_964023275.1. Lineage (NCBI taxonomy): Eukaryota > Metazoa > Annelida > Clitellata > Crassiclitellata > Hormogastridae > Norana > Norana najaformis. Next base: position 20,642,372 of record OZ029921.1, read on the forward strand.
AATAAACGTGATTCTCTGTCTATAAGAATCTTTTCGTCTGTCTGTCTGTTCGTCCGTCTCTCTCTATGCTAAAGATGTAGTAAAATTTAACCTTCCTTCCCCAAGATGAGATTCTCCATTTCAGTTTTCTCCAAAGTCCTTCAACAGAAGAATGGATATGTTTCCACCTTTCACCGACAGTGCGGTTTTTTCCGTCCTTCAACGTAAAGAGGGCAATATGGCGATCCCTCAAAACCAGGTCCGATTACCACTCGGTAGACAAGTAGTTATTCTGTTCTTTCGATGAATGTTCGATCGAAAGTTCCACAATTCGACGACCATACTCGATGAGAATCCAGTCCGCAGTTTATCGAACAAAGACCCGTTCGAACACGACAATAAGTTCCTTCAGTTCGTTACAACTCGCGACGAACCTGCATCGTCCGATCTCAGCATTAATTTCGACACACTTCGAACGGTAAGTCTTTTAAGACGGCTCCTTGCAGCTAAGACTTCGCTTCAACTCGTCTTTTACGGCGACTTAGTAAAGTCAAATAGACCGAATAGACCTGAAACTTTCAGAATTACGAGGCGTCCGAAAGGACCATCGCGTCCGCTACCTTTCGTAAGACTATTGAATTTCAACCGTTTCACGATTAAATCCTTTGCAGAAAGATCGTCTGCTGATGATGTCAGAATTTTCAAATTCTTCGCTATCATGCTCGGCCTTGCAGTTTCAACGGTTAGAACGATCGTCTGGCTAACTATGGCTACCTTTCAAATTCGCTTTGTCACAGTTAAAACTGACCTAATTGAACAACGGATTTCAATGGGCGTGCTTAGTCAATACACAGCAAAATCCCCAGTAAAACCTACTTAATGTCCATAAATTATCTAAACTGGTCTTCTCTATTTAACTATTTACTTATACTATTGCTTAAGATTAGACTAAATCTAGTCATTCTTAACTAATTCTTAACAAATTACGACAACTAATCACTTTGAGCTAGATCTAGCCAAGTAAGTATGTACAAAATTACAATGCAACTGCGAATTAAAAGGACGGCGCGCTACATTGCATGCCAGACATTATAAACTGCTAAGAATGTTTGTTTCTGTCTATCTTTTCCTTTTCCCGTCGCTCCTTCTTGCGCTGACCCAACTCATACGGACACCCATTATCGGACGTGCCCTTGGGGAGGAAACCACAGGGCCTCCCCACCCGCCCGTGTGCGCACTTGGGCGTCGGATCGCAATCCGTCTCGGTGAAGTAGACAATTTTCGAGGGAATTGCGCCGATCCGAAGCCGAATCCGGTCAAAAGGAGTAGGAAAAAGCTCAAATATGTAATCATTAAGCCAACGTTTTCGATTCGCCGTCTCCGCCATGTTCGTTCGGAACTGCAACGCCTAATTGGTCCCCGTACGCCATCCGCCGTCTCTTTCGATTCGTCGCGACAATGATGTAGCGCCGTCAGAAAATCGTCCGGTATACGCTAGTGGTAACGAGCCAAAGCCCAGTTAATGACCTCCGGAGGATTATACCCCTCCCGAGCGGATTATGCCCCTCTCGGCCCCTGCGAGCCTCGTAATAAAGCAATCGGATGCCCAGCCGGTCAGATTAAAGCAGCCGTTCGATCGCGGCTCGCTTGGGCGACGCAGATTGCGGTTGCTACGGGAGCGTTAAATAGCCCAACTAAGTGCACCGGCTTTTCTTTTTAGTCAGCTCTGGAGAGCGCGATCTCGGTGTAATTGAAGACGGATTTTCGCTTTCCAACGAGGATGCAGAACGTAAATAATTAATTGTTTTGATGTGATCGGCGGAAAACAGAAGAAAAAGTCTCAAAAGGGAAAGAGATGGGAGTATGGGCAGAAACTGTAATTGCGCAAGGAAAAAGGGCGGGAAAGAGAATGGGAGAGAAAACGGAAGCGCAGAATGGAGAAAAAGGGAGTATTAGCGGAAACTGAGAGAAAAGGAAAACGAGAGCAAAAGAAAGAAATTAGAATAGAGTGAACGAGAAACGATACAGAGCAGCTGCAGAAATTTCTACAACTGTTTAAAATATCCTTACTAGAGGCGATGGAAAGCTCCGTCGGGGAATATTTAAATTTTCAGTTTAGGCGTATAGAGCTCAAACTCTACGCGTTATGAAACAAATTGTGGTTTCGGCCACACTACGGACCAGACATATGTGTGAACAATATATATACATATATACATATATAAGATAGCTGCGAAATTCGAGATATTAATATAAAACTATGTTTGTTAATAAGAGAAAAATAAAAAGCTCTTCGCTTTTAGACATGCGATGTATAATGTATCCTGGGAGAGAGTTATAAATAGGGCCCCTAATTACGTAATTACATAGTGATCAGATAGGTAACACAATAACTAAGACTCGAGCTGTCAATGGAGCAGTGGCTTATAACGCGTTAGAAGGCATGATAGCTAATTCTGATTACTTAAAGCTAATGATGCAGTTAATTGTGTCTTCCTGGAAATCCTGCCCTTTGTCCTTTCCCGATCCCACCCTGTCCTCTGCCTCACTCATCCACCCATCCAATCGACGACCCACGCGGCATTTGGCGCAGCGTCATGCATCGTGGCGCAGCTAAATTACACCCTGGCCCCGCGGGGGCAATGTCCAGTGAGCGATAATTGATCAAATCTCCGTATGGGCGCAGAGGGAGGAAATGCGGCGGCCATTCCAACAGCCGTTAGCCCTGGACGAAACGTCCCATCGTTTCTAGTCGTCGCTCTCAGCCGGCTTTACGCAGACACGCCCATGTATACCATATATGGTGCGTGAGGTCATCACCGACGTCACACGGTCGTATATAAGATCTTTTGGCTGTGTTGCAGACAGAATGGCATCAATTGTAATGCAATTTCACAAGAAGAGATAGAATTCGACTCCCGGGTGCATTCATGCGTGAAAGGCCGATCCTTAGGCAACGCTTAACATGATTGGTAAAATAAATATAAGCCTTAGACTCTGAATCATGGACTCTTTTATGTTATATAGTATATATGTGTGAGTTCCATATATGTTACATGTTCGAGGTATTAGCAGTATTCGTGTAACATATTATTTAGTTGAGGCACGGTAGCCGATTGGTTTGAGTGCTCGGCTTGTAACGCAGAGACTATGGGTTCGAGCTTCCTCTGAGAAGGTTACTGTGTAGAGACCTTGAGCAAGCCCTTCAATCAAAATTCTTTCGGGCTACAGATTCAGATTAATTGACCTTGCGCGCTTAATAAATACAATATAATAATAATAATAATAATAATAATAATAATAATAATAATAATAATAATAATAATAATAATAATAATAATAATAATATACATAAACAGATCATAATAGTTTGGCGGAAACATATACAATCATCCACCTTTATTTTAAAGCTGTATAATGCTAATCATAGATGTTCGCTCTTAAGAGAGGCTAATGTTTGTTACTATATCACCCACCAAAGTATTTACCTGCCTCACCTATGCATGTGATGTATACTTGCCGAATGAAACACGTCAGCCTTTCAATGCCGAGTCCTCTTCGAGGGCCATCGTAATGTAAACAGAGTGGCGCGTTGTAATCAATGTTCCCTCTAATTTTTTTTCGTCGTGCGCGCACTGGTCGACCGCGTGAGCAGTGACATCTGAGACCTGAGTTATGTTCCGTGTAAGAACGAATATCTTTTGGGCTTAAACTAAAAGGCTATAAATTTGCATTTTATTGAAATAAAAGACGATCAGGACAAGTTAAACTTATGTTAAGATTATCCCTAGTTTGTATTTTCGATCGTCCACAGAGGACATTAAAGCAAAGACTCACTTTCGAGTTTCGACCATTCCTACCCTAGTCTGCATTTCTCCACATTTGGCATTACCTCCCATCTCTATTCCAACGTCCGCACTCCAACGGAGCACAAAGCCCTATTTATCTTGCAGGGCTAACTGAGCTATGTAGTTGGTTACTTTGAAAATGCTGCAACCAGAAATGGGATGTAATTAGGTCCAATGCGGTACGGACTGCTGTCGGACTGAAGTTGGTGTTTAAGGCGCAGAGTGTACTGAAATAACAAATTGGATTGGGACAACCGCAGTGGGCATAGCCCTTCCCCTTGTCTGCATTTGGGTGACCTCTCCTTTTGCCCTTTTCGGACCTCCTTAATGGTCGACCCTTTGTGCAGTTGCCAACGATCGCACATATGATCCAGGTTGATTTCTTCCAAGGCACGTCTGTTAGGTTTAAAAATACCTGTGTGGTCGCGTCCTGGAGCATCTTGAAAATCTAACAAATCTAATTACTTCTATAACGCCGTTATCATAATGCCCAAGGCATCAGTCGATGGTCGCTTCAAATGAGAAATCGTAAGCAAAATCATAATCCATAGGAGAAGCCAGGTCGAATTCCTATGGTCCAGAGCAACCAGAAGTTAGCCTAAGTGGGTAAACGAGATGAGCGTTAGCTTTCGCCGAAAATTTTCCCACCCATGAATAGACTACAAAGTCTCGTCACTTACCTACAACACACTTCATGCATCCCAACCACCCTATCTTCGTCAGTTATTTACAATCCAGCCACTCCGTTCAACTCGATCCCCTTCTGCCCTAACACTTCTCCACCCTCCCATCACCTCACCCTTGAAATTTAGAAATCGCTTCATAGTCATAGCTGCTCAACCACTCTGGAATAAACTCCCACCAGAATAACGTCAATTATCTGACCCATCATACAAACTCACCAACACTTCACCCCTTGGATTCTCTGCCCAGGTCTTCCACTCAAAACCCAAGACACTCCTTTTCCGCAGATTTTATCCTGATTCCTTTTCTTCCCCTTGTCTATCCTGCAGCTCCAATTCCAAACACCACTCACAGTAGCCGTCTGCCTGCCTGCCTGCCTGTCTGCCTGCCACTCAAAACCCAAGACACTCCTTTTCCACAGATTTTATCCTGATTCCTTTTCTTCCCCTTGTCTATCCTGCAGCTCCAATTCCACTCAAAACCCAAGACACTCCTTTTCCACAGATTTTATCCTGATTCCTTTTCTTCCCCTTGTCTATCCTGCAGCTCCAATTCCAAACACCACCCACAGTAGCCGTCTGACACCTGCCTGCCTGCCTGCCTGCCTGCCTGCCTCTTGGATCCTGACTTGGAACCAAACCTTTCTTGCCTATCGATTTTGTCTTGACTAAACGCCTGTGAATAAGTTCCCGCGACTTAGCTTACGTTAAGCGCTCTAGAAATCTCGAGTTTACGATTACGTTTACGATCACGCTTGCGAGGATTTTCTCAAGCACAGTCGCATATTGTAAACAACGTAGGCCTATTAAAATTTGTCACGATATATAAAGCCTCCTTCAATACCACGGTTTGCGTTCTGTATCCAGTGACGGCAGTTCAGTCTCGATTTTATTCGTTTAACCATTCTGTCTTAAACAGTTCACAAGTTGTTTTCCAAGCCAAAAATCCGCTGCCGGATACTTTTTGTCTTGACAATTTATTTAATCGCATACGGTCGAATATAAAGAGTATTGAGCTATAAAGCCAAGTACAATAGTCTACAAGAATATAAAATAAGCCTACTAACCAACGGTTTCTGTACTTATATAAACGAAGGGCTACTTACATAGCAGACCGAGTCATACGATATATCCGAGACCACTGACCAGTAGATGGAGGTATCATTCATGCTTTGCCCCTGGATCAAGCATCCCTCATAAAGAGGCTAGAGTTCAGAGTTCAAACAGCGCGAGCACAGTGAGACTGATGACAACTAGTGACCAGCTGTTTGGCCAAATGTATTATGTGGACCAAGCGGGAAGGAATTTTCACATCATGGGCGGCCATATGGCTTTGCAATATAGGGTATATAAAATTTCGCCCTCTGAGCTAAGTGGGGCAACTATGCCAGAAGCTGTAACAGTGAGCTGAATTTAACTTTTAAGTAAACGGAACGCTGACAAAATGTGTGCGCTGACAGAAAATTGTTGTGCGCACTGTCCTCCAAACTTGTGCGCGCGCGCACGCGCGCAGCTTAGTGGGAACATTGGTTGTAATATAAGGTAATTTGTATTGTATACACAAAGAGCAAATCATTTTGATTTGCTGCATATTGCGTTGTTGTCTAGTGTTTGTGGATAGTTCTGAAGTTGTTTCTTTGTTATCTACAGTTATTATATATTTAGAGTTATCTATATTATTATTTGGAGTTATTATTTAGACCAATTTCAATCAATCAATCCATCCACCCATCCATCCATCCATCCATCCATCCATCCATCCAACCATCCATCCATCCATCCATCCATTCATCCAACCATCCATCCACCCATCCATTCATCCATTCAACCATCCATTTATCGCAAGATGGATAGATGGATTGGCCACATTCGTTTTCAATATACACATACGTACATTCCATGCATGCTACCTACATTGATACACGCATAGCCGCATACATGTATACATATACACGTGCGCCTGTACGTTCGCACGTACATGCTTCTGCATTATTATACAGTGTACGTCCGACTCTCTTGATGAAGCTGACTTATGATTCGTCAGACGTGATTCTGTCCCAGTTGACACTTGATTCTTTCTTTTTTGATTTTTTCTCTGGTCCATCAGTCACTCCTCCTTCATCGCATCCAGTAAATGATGCCTCAGCTTTTCAGCCATGCATTCCTTGAAGCACATCTCCCCCCGCACTACCTTCTTCCCAAAGGTCTTCCCCGTCTTCCACCTTCCCATCCTCTCCTTTGCCTCTCCTCAATCTTTCGGGACTCTCAATTTCTACGAATTATGTATGGATAAGCTTCTCTGGAGTAATCTATTGTACTAATAAATTAATATAGCGTCTTTATTGAAAGTCATTACCTTCTATAACACTAATCGGAGACACTCTGTTATTTGATTTGGACGTATGTAGTTTGGTGCGATGAAATGCGATGTAATTCAGTGTAATGCACGGTAATGACGTACATTATTATGTAATATAAAGCTACGTTTTGTTGTAATTACAAAGTACAGTGTAATTATAATCTGTTACATTAGCTTATTTTACGAAATGCAATGAAATGCTCGTATGCAATGGCAACATTAATGTTGTGTGACTTAAGCTGACGTGAAGAGATGTAGGAATGCAATGGGGGATATATATTGTTGCAATCACCACTTAATGTAATCTAATGTCATCTGAAAATTTTACACAGCCACACACTGCGTAACACGTATTTTTCACGGTTATAGGTTGCAATTTATTGGGAAGGGTACGAGAGCTTACTTCCCTACCCCTCCGGTTCAGATTCTCACACTGATAAAAATACATTTACCCGATACATTCTCGCTTCCCACGAGTTCAGACTATCTCCCCCCATTGAAGGCTCGTTTACCCTATGCGCTTAGTTACCCCAATGACGCCAACCATGTGTCATATAGGCTTACTCTGAATAAATGTTGGTGTTTTGACATAAACTTAAGTTATAAGATGATGTAAGCACGCTGCAATCACTATGAACATTGTATGCATAATGCACAATAGGAGTACAAAGTCGTTACTTAATAGTTTCTTAATTTTTTAACAAGTTAGATAATTAATAGAAGATTCTATTAAATGCATAACATGACAACGTAGTTATTGCCAGTTAGCCCAAAATACAACATATTATCTGTTTTAGTAGGTGTTGGACAGTTAATAAAAATTCTATTTAAAAACTAAATTTCCTCACACCATTTTCGATTAAAGCGATTGGTCTATAAATTGAAAGTTTCACCCACTCGCTGATTGTGTATCATTTTGCACGACAGGCGCTATAAAAATGCGAAGCTACGTGATTGTAGGCCTATACAATTGTTTCTGTTTCCCAGGCGAAATGCATTCCAGTAATTCCTTTAATGTAATGTAACAATGTTTCTAGAACCTGTTAGAACACGGTTTAGTCACTCGAGTATACGGCGGCCTTCGTTGTTTCTACTTAAATATAATTTTTTATAGTGAGTACACATTTTTCCATAGCGACCGTATGGCCTCGACCCTGCTCATTTTTAATAACTATATTGGGTAAGTTCCGTCAACACCGTTACCCGTTTGAATGGGCGCCACGCTATTTATGCCCCCTAGGACGTGTATCTACTATAGCCCGAGACTCATATCCCTGAAATAAGCCACGGCATCCTCAGGCACAGAGGCACCTTGACGCATGCTTTAACGATTTAACCAATGTAGCTTATAACCAGGCCAGCTGAGACGCCATGGCAACGACTATGACGTCAAGGTGTGTCAGGCCAAGTGAGGCGCCGCCTTGACGTACGCTTTAACCATAGACTCCTCTGTACTTATAATAGCTGTGCTGTTATACAGGAGTCCATACTTTAACCGATGTGGCTAATTGAGGCCAGGAGGGCGACGGAAACAGTTATGACAAGGTTTGCGCTGTTGTTTTCTCTTGTGACAAATCTCTGTTGGCAGTAAATGAATTATTTAGTTTCGTCCAGTGTTTCGCTGTCTGTGGTCGACAGACTCGACACGGCCTGGAATGACAGGGTGGGCGGGGCTAGAGGTAACGCCAGTGACTGTGTATATATATATATATATATATATTATCTCATACATACACACAAATATATATGTATATACTCATATACATTATACATCAACGTAGGCCTACATGTACCTACTTACATACAGAGATACATACGTAAGTATATGTATGTATGTCGTTCTGTAGACTATTTATCGAAATTATCTTCAACACAAATTTAATTTATTTGCTTCATTTATAAAACATGATAAGATAAAGGCCACTTAGCAGGATGAAATAGTATATGTTAAGCTACATTTTGTGACATTTAGATTTTTTATTGACATCGGCGACATTGGTGTAAAAGACATCATCAGGCTGCTTTGCTGCTGTATAAGTAGGAATCATAATCGGAATTTATATAAGAATGTCTTAATTTTGGATAGGGACTTTTGCAAGTGTGGGAAATCTGGGCCCATTCTCAAGCCATATGTTTTGCAATATGTAGAAATGATTCGTGTTTTGGGTTTACTTAAAAGCATTATTTTCTACATGACTTTTGTCTGATTCTTGAGATTCATGGAGAATATTTATTAAGCACGGTTCATTTCCGTCGATATATACAACGATGCAAGCAAGGTGAAATTAAGCAACACCGACACGGATGAGTACTTCGATGGATGACTGTTCGTGGAATATCAGATCAGCCGAGTCAGCTCAACTCTCCATATTTCCGGACTCAGTATACGAATACATGAACGTAAGTTTGAAGATTCAAAAGCGTTCTGTATATAGTTGTCTGCTGTGGTGGCGTGTACTCTTCAGCCGAAGGAACCTTCAAATCTATGCATCGAGCTCTAGGAGGAGCTTCTATTTGGAGTCGATCTTGCAAACAGTTGTGTTTACCTTTATGTTTTACCGTAAGTACACGCTCCAGGTGAAACCTGTTACATTGTTATATTAATATTTTCTGGGCCGTTGTATCACCGTGGAAATGAATACCGTTGAAATGCTGAAAACGACTGAATCAGTTCTAAATTGATGCTTTTAATAAAATTTTTGCAAAGCCTCATTTCTACATATAGACCTATTATACGTATTGAATCTTTCTTTGAAATTGAATCGAAGGTCTTGGATTCCATGAACTTAATTATGCATGTTGATCATCATATTTGTATTGTTGTAACAACATGTTGTAGATTTAATTATAACATAATGAAGGCTATATAATTAAATAGGCCTAAATGAAGAGGCTTAACTCCTTATTCAGTTCAAGCAGCTGCAGATGAGTAAAGAGGACAGATAGGCTGTATAGGGCAATAGACTGCACTAAACTGCGTCATTTCATATGTCAGAATCAATATTTAGATCCGCCAAAAAATCTCTCAGTTCATCTTCTTTAATAAAAGCAAAAATTGCAGCAGCGATTGCGCAGAAGCTCAATTTTCATTAATGGTAAAGTTCATGGACTTCCGTTCCGGATTCAAATTCGCATCTGGTTCGAAGAAAATCCAACTATGCCTGCATGCTTTCGCGAAACACTTGCTACGTTTTACTGACGTCTCAAAAGCAGACATTTGTGAGTGTTTGCGCCTGAGCAGAAGTAAACATAGATGTAAACGATATAGTAATTAGTCAGTGAATTAATTAACGTTTAGGACTGTTGAAACTGTCGAGATTTGGAGTTCGGTTAGAGACCTTTTACCTGACTTGCCATGGCAATAACAAGAACAGGCTAACAGTGGATGTCCCACCGAACGAATCCTCGGCCAGATTTCGTTCGTGCAACACTTGTCGGAAAGAATTCGACATGTACATATTGAAACAAAGATGACAGCAGCGTTCTATACGATGTTCGAAAGCGATGTGCGTAGGTTCGGCAGTTGTGTGAACGTAGGGGGGTAGAACAGCGGATGGTAAGTGGCAGACAGCGTTCCCGGATAGATCGGATTCGAACCTATGTCCGCCGAACTGATGGCGTGACCGGGAACGGCGGGCGGAGCATCGGAAATGCCGTCTGGCTGTCGAAGCCCCGTCGGGTTGTCGTGGTGGTAGAGAATGGGAACGCGGACGATGCGGTGCGCAGCGTGAACCATGTTGGCGGCCTCGAGTTCGGCGGCCAGCTGGCGCTTCCACTTGTTTCGGCGGTTCTGGAACCAGATCTTGACCTGCGTCTCGGTGAGGTGCAGCGCGGCCGCCAGCCCAGCGCGCTCTGAGCTCGACAAGTAGCGCTTCATGTCAAAGGTCGACTCGAGCTGGAAGACCTGACTCCTCGAAAACACCGTTCGCGTCTTCTTCTTCCGCTTGTTCTTCATGTCGACGCTGCTCATCGATCCCGAATTACCAACTACGTTCAAGGACGACTGGACCTCACCCTCCTCGAGGCAATGGTGGCCGCGGCTGCCGCGGTCGGAGCAGCTCGTTCCGCCGTCAGCTTGACACGGCGATCCGTCCCTGGAGTAGCCGCTTCCGTAGTTGCTGTACTCCTCCTCCTCCTCTTCTTCCTCCTCTTCCTCCTCCATGTTCTCCGACCGGCTATCGGTATCGTGTCGGCTGAGGCGGGCCGAGGCCCTGTCGCAGTTGACAGTGGACGAGCTGGCAGGAGAAGGAGCCCGGTCGACCCCTGTGCCCCCAGAGGAGGGGCACCGCGAGTCGCCGCTCGGCGAGGGACGTGAATGGCCTCGCGTCGGAGGTGGAGGCGGTGGATGGAAGCATTCTTTGGCCCCGGAGTTCGAGGAGGAGGAGGAGGAGGAAGAGGGGAACATGGGAAGGACATCCGTTGATTTCAGTTTTCCAGCGGGAATGGCCACTCCAGACCCTATAGACAAACAGATCATTTGCAGTACTATAGCATAATGCAGTGCATTGCAATGCAATGTTGTATGATGCTATGTAATGTAATCGAGTGCAATGCAGATCTAAGTCAATATTGAGTAATAAAATATAGGCATGATGTAATATAATGTATACACTGTGATATAAGTTGTAGTATGACTCAGTGTAATAGCAATATAACGTCATTCAGGCAGATCTCGTCAAATGAATTTTAGGAATTCAGTTTTCATGTCGTTGAAACGAAAGATTTGTCTAGGCAAAAGATTCCTTACATAAAGCTCAGGCGAGGTCTTGGTTTGCAGGAAAAGTCTTGATATACAAGAGAAGTCTTGATTATCAAGAAAAGTTTTATTTGATTAAAAAGCTCTTGATTTGCATGTCTTGATTTGCGTGAAAAGTCTTGATTTGCGGTAAACGTCTTGATATTAGATTCTTGCAAGTATAATTATTTGCATCAAAACACATATTATATGCTTCATATAATTGTAAAACTGCGGTTACGGTGGTCTATTGGTAACGCGTTTCGTCAATGATCATGCGGTTGCAGGTTCGACTCCGTTTAACAACCCAGGGAAAGTTGTTGGCGCACACCGTGCCTCTGTAACCAACCAGTATAATTTGGTACCGGCGTAAGCTGGGAGTAAACGGCAAGTCCTGCGATGCTCTGGCTTCGTGCCCAGGACCTTGGGATTCGTCCACTGCCAGCTCAGGGACCAAGAAAAGGTGATGAACACCTCCTCTACGTCTCACTGTTTGGAATATGGAATACTTTACTTTACTTACTATATAATTATATGCTTCAATACACTTATATATTATATGCATCATATAATTATATACAACCTGACATTTATATAGCGCCTTCGAGGGACCTCTGAGTAGAACTTGAAGTAACCTATATGAAATGAAGACCCTTCTAGGCCAACTGAGGAGTCGCCTACTTTGCGGGGTCGGCAAATAATTACGAGCGCAAGTTGGGAGATTAAAACGGCGTCTTTTGGTACAATTGTGGAACTGTTGTGGTCATTGTGTTGTATCTCCACCCAATTAATCCTTCGAAATTCGAGACTATGCTTTTATGGAATTGCTGTACAGAGGCACTTAAACAACTGAATAACCTCTACCGCTACTGTCTATATTTGTATTGTATTTTGTGTTTTATTGTATATACCGTAATGCAGTGCATTGTGTCGTATCATATTCTGTTGTATTGTATTGTTTTTATTGTATTGTAAATGCTGTATTGCATTGTATCGTACTGTATTGTATTAAACTGATGTATTATACTGTATTGTATTGTAATCTATCGTATCATATTCTATTGTATTGTACTGTTTTTATTTTATTGTATATACCGTATTGTATATTATCGTACTGTATTGTGTTGTATTGTATTGTGTTGTATTGCATCGTATTGTATTGTACTGCATTGTATAACTGTGTATTGCACTACATCGCATTGTAGCGTAGTTTTGTATGGTATTGAATTGTGTGCTGACCAGAGAATGGACCGAGTCGTTGATCTAGAAAAGGCGCATGATGAATCCACGGGTACCAGCCTCCTGTCTTGTCCGCCAGGTGTCGCTCGAGCAGAGCCATGGCGGCGGCCGACGGCGACAACTCAGGACCACTTCCGGTCGTCGTAAGCGATAGTCCGAAGATGCGTTCATCGATGCGTATCCGGGGCGTCCGGTGACCCACTTTCGGTGGACAGTCGCTCGGTCTCCAGCAGTTGACTGGCGTCGGATTCCGGTCGTGTAGCGACGCCACATCCGGTCTGCTTCGGTTTCGCGTCGGGCGGCTGAGGATGCTGCTGATGGAGAAGCTGGACTGGACCGGAGGAGCAGCTGACGTCAGCGGGGCAGACAAGGTCAACGGGTGCAGCGGAAGGGTCGACTGCTGAAAAGGGGTGCTTGGAAGGAGCGGCGCTTGTCGTCGTCGTCGTTGCGGCGAAGACCCTTCCTCGTCCTCCTCTTCGTTGTCTTCCTCGTCGTCGGTCACGGAGACGTGGACGGTTGTGGGCGATGGAGTGGCCAGCTTCCCTCGCGGGCTGCCGCTGATTGTGCCGGAACTGGTCATCGCTGGTCCTCCGAGTAGCATTGCTGTCGATGTGTCAGACATAACGCCACTGCGATGCGATTACAACGCTTCTATTCGCAACGATATTCTGTCTTCCAGTTTCTTCAATGCAGGTCAACTAGTGCAGCGTTTGGCGCCAGAAAAGATATATCACACACCCTGTGGAAAATTTGCTCAGTATTACTATCGACATGTAATAGTTATCAATTATATAGCGCATATGTACAATCAATCTAGGTCATTATTTAACATGAGCGTTTTCGTTCGAATCGGTATACTTTGCGGAACTTTATTCGAACGATTTGGGATTTAAAATCCCTTAAACGGTTTTGATTAAGATTTGCAAGAAAAATGTCGGTTCTTAAATCGACCTTTCTTGGCATTCGATGGTGCTCCGTTGTCCATCCAGTGTCCATCGACAACTGTTAGGGTCAGTCTCGTTGTCCAGACTCGAAGTAGTTAAGACCTAGCACAGAAATCACGGCCTTGTATTGATTTCCGGGCTCGCGAACGCTTTCTAGGCAACCTCTTCTTAACGCCTAACCTGCCAATCACCCATCTCTTGTCAGCAGACGATTTCATTGGTCGTCGCTAAAGACGCGAAGATTGACAGCCATTCGCCCCGCCCATTGAACCTTCCCAGAAGACAGCGCCACTCAGCGGCTGGCGAAAGCGATAGGCGTAACCATGGCAGCCAATGGCGCGAAGACAGACGCGTTCTATAAATAAAAGCTTAATGAATTCGAAGTATCGCGCCGACAGCTAATCGCTTAGGCTGTCCACTGGTCAGCGGTCAGCGCTGACCAGCCACGACAATACGCAGTAAATCAAGCGTCCGTCGCGCGAGTGGATAATTTGCCAAAATGCTGTCGTCTGCTTTCAAATGGTCGTCTGCCGCGCTGCTTGGCGCGTCTTTGAAGTGGGCGAGGCAGACGAACGAAAGCCGGCTTGATCGTGAAATACGGCGGAATGATATGGCGGACGAATATCTGCGGAAAATGGCCCTTTTACCGATAAATGACTACGGACAGCGAACGTAAAACAACGCAACAACATGGCGTCCGGCCTTTGATCACTTGCCAAGACGACACACCTCTACACACAAAGTGTAATTAATATTCATTGATGGTGCGCCGGCATGTTTTGCATTCGGCTGAAAACGGCTGCCTGTCAGCTGGGTCTGAGAGCTACTTCATCCGGCGTGTTGCATTAAATGATGCAATTAATTAGGCGAGGCAACTCACGCAGGCAATCTGGGAAAGTTTTGCAGTCATAGGACGTATTTGCAGAAGCCTGGAAGCGACGTGACATCTGGTGTCGTTTCTGTTGTGCTGATGGGGCGAAGAAGTTAAAATCTGGAGCTAAGGGGAAAGCTCTTTGCTGTCATGACGCTGGTACCTGGTTCTGGGCCGCCTTTCAAAAACGACCGATGCATGCGCTTCTGAGAAGTCAAGAGGCGCTAAATAAACACCTTATTACAATTACAGTTACTATAGAAACACTGACACTAATGCTGCAAAAGTCTTGCTTCCAAAAAGCAACATGATGTTGCCTTCGTCAAGATCGTGATCTTCACCTAGACCCACGTGTCTCTGATCATTATTACCACGAGATCATCAATATCAAGCTCACGATAATTATCATGATCAGTACCCGCGCGACAACGACCGTCGTGATTATGACGAAAATGATCCTGCTGGCCAATGTGTATTACAGAGTAATAGGCCTATAGCGCAATGGCCAGCCTACTTACCTCTAGTCTTTACACGTGCCTCACATTCACAAGTGTATTGCACATTCTTGAAACGACACTATATAATTTTGCTATAGCACTTAATATAGTTCGCTCATTGGATGCTTTACCGCTTTTAATGTGTCTCGAGCCAGAACGATAATTAGGTTCCCTGTCTTACTCGGTCGCTGGTCGAAGACATCCTGTTTCTGTCCAATCTGGAAAATCTGTGACATTGCAAAACTGCAAGATTGATCCCTACACGGACTGTTAAATAGATCATTGAAAGGGTCATTGAACAGATCGATAAATTCAGTAATTTATCCCATGTTCACTTCAGGAACCCGATTAAAGTCCAGTAAAGATTGAACGTAACTTAAAATTGAGGGCCAATCAACTATTTATCGGGGAGCAGTATGTGTTTCATGCGTGTTTTAAGGGGCTTGTAACAGTAAAACGGCGCTATAAAAATAAGCGAATTTCATATGTCCATCGTGATCTGTTATTACGGTCAGTCTGATTACTTGACATGGACACTAATTGAGGGTCGTTCGATGGCTAGGGCGTGCTTTGAATCCCTTCTGCACGTCCGGCCTCAATCATCTTCCACCATCTGTGGGGGTTGGGAGTGGTACATGGGGCGTGCCTTCACCCCCTGCCGAGGAGGACCAACCCTCTGTCCATCGCGCGACCCAAATGAGGATGCAAACGACTGACCACCGAATACTGGACAAGAACGCTGACCACCGAGGTCGTATGGGTCAGTTGATGGCCGATAATTGAAGAATAGCCGCAGAAAATTGTCCACTATTGACCTCATCCACAATTCATTGGGGGCGGACTGGGGTGGACAAGGGGTGAGGTAGGTAAAAGCGTACGGTCGAGGGAAGATTGAAGGACGGCGGGAAATTAGTATTTTCCTAGGCTGTCATCCGTAGTGCAGATCAAAGAACTGGGAACAAGAGTCTTTTGATGAGAGTTCTCTATCGAGAGAGGGAGGAGGAAGCCGAGGAGGGGCTGTTCGTGCCAAACAGTTTAGTTTCCAATCGGATGCAAGCTGCAGGGGATGCATGTTGATTGACTGGGTGCACGAGAGACCACAGTCTGTCGCCACTGCGTTCACGGTTCGACTCCCGGTGCGTCACGCGAAATTGGCACTTAGAAGTATTTTTGTGAATCGATGTCTTTTAAATATTTAGTTGTAAGGAAGTATGTAAGTAATCTTTGTTAGTGTAAGTAGGCAAGTAACCTTTTTCAGCGAGAGGCATTGGACAATTAAAGTTGTTTGAACCGATGTAGTTATAGCTATTAATTATTTATTTGCATTTTGGGGTGGACAAGTAGGTAATCTTTATTAGATCTAGGCAATGGGCAATTAGAAGTAGTTTTGTGAACTGATGTATTTTTAGTTATAATTAGTTGTAAGTATGTAAGTAAGGTATCTTTATTAGAGCGAGACAAAAGCCCGTGCATGCCGTCGATTTTAATAATTATTTTGCTCGTGTTGTCATCGGTTTAATAGTTCTATGCCACGCAAACAACTCTTGTACACTTGTCGGATGGAAATGAAGGTTGCTTACTGACTTAAATTAATTAGTAATCCACCCAAGTAGGACTGTCAGAATGTTGAATCGCCGTTTTCGCTTAGTCTGCTCTTCAACCGAAATCCACCAAGTCAATAAATGAGTGATTGTTTTACCTTACCTTACAACAACGGACGAATCAACATGTAAAGATTTTTTGTCAGGAATCATTGGCGGATTAAGAAATTGTGAAAGTGAGACCAACTTTTACTTTTGTCCATATAGGCAAAAAACGTTTTTTATGATAGTTTAATCGAAACCTACTATACATGTCTCGAAAATTCTGAAACCGTTTTGTAGACCTCAAGACATTTGGAGCCAGTTTTCTCTTTCAATTCGCCAACATTTCGCATAACCTTTGTAGCCATTCATTCGGAAGGTTCTCCTGGGTTTCGGCCGTAAATGAGATTTCGTTGGTCATGGTCTATATACGTGTAAGCGAGAACTCGTCAGCAGAGGCCTTCTCAATCTCTGCAGCCAGAGTCTTTTTTGAAACAAAGGAATGCATGACTTTTAGCAGAATTTGGACAGATCTTGTTATAATACCTATGGGAAAATCGAGGAGAAGCACTCATCCCTCAAACACTCCATGATCCGTCACTCCTTGCCTGTCTGGCCAGTCTCTGATTATGACTCACAGTAGACGAGGAAGAGCAGAAGAAGTGCTTAAGTATTTATCGGGATATTTATACGAAGTACTTAGATGATAATTGCGTACTTCCACTTCTGGCAGCCCCCTCTGGATGTTGCACTAATGCTCGTGGCATAGTTTCTCTACTGCATAATAACCATTCAAATAGCATAGTGAGCAGGTTAAATTGGCGCTATATAAATGCTGATTCACTCGCTGTCATGCTCCATGTGCCTTTCGTACACTTTCAACAAACGTTTTGAATCTAGAAAAGGCGCTACATAATTGTCTGGATACATTACTTATCCAGTGTCAGTTTCTCGTAACAGTATGTTAAAATTTCCGTTTTCAATATTATTTGTCTGAGCAATTTAAAGACATTATCGCTGATCAGGTTTAGGGTTCGTCGGAGTCCGACAGGACTGTATTATACTCAAGAAGACTGTTTCACTGGCGCATCATAGCGAACTCCACTGTTAAATGATTACACGGTTGGGACGTCATCGATCGGGCGACTACAGAGAACTATGAGAACCAGTCCTGGTTCTCATAGCCATGGCTGCATATCATGGTTAGACAGAAGGGTTTACCATAACATAACAGTAAGTGGTCAAGGCATTTAGTCTGCGTTAGAATCACTGCAAATTATCGGAAACGTTCAATAGTCTAGACTGCCAAGGTTTGATTTCATTTGCCTCTGCCTCTGCCTTCTCTGCCTTGGAGTGTTCCTGTCTAAAATCTCTGTTTCTGTCTCTCTCTCTCTCTCTTTCTTTCTTTCTTTCTGTCTGTCTCTGTCTCTGTGTCTCTGTCTCTATATCTCCATCTCTCTGTCTGTGTCTGTGTCTGTGTTTGTCTGCCTGTCTCTCTCTCTCTCTCTCTCTCTCTCTCTATATATATATATATATATATATATCTTTGTCTCTCTTACTCTGATCACTGCGCCGGGCATTGGACCGATAGTGACGCTACCCAGCGAATACGTTGTCCTAAAGCGGAACAGCAATACAATTGTCCGACTCTCAGATATTTACACATACTAATCGTTATCGTCGTCGTCGTCGTCATCGTGATCATCATCACTATGATGTGCGATTACATTACATCACAATGCAATCCAAGTGTCACTTTCACAGGATCAACCTGGTATCGACTTTCATACGCTGCGATGCAGTGCACGAATAAAACTGGCATATTTTAGCAGTCAGTCTGTAAACGTGAAGTATTCTTATCTGCTTATAGTTTATGGTGAATTGCCGCCTTAAACGTTGTATGGAACATGTCCGTGTGGTTGTGCATGGTTGTCCAACCTTCCTTGCGGTAGGTTTCAGCAGACGACACTCACCTGTTGAAGCACCGGAATTATACAGCAAGGGTGAGACGTCACCAGCCAGAAAGCGCGCGGGAGATTTCCTATTTAAAGGGACCGTGGTCTTGAGTGTGTTTCAGTGGCTACTTGTTGTCCAGTGTTTGGGTATCAAACCCTGACGGTTAATTTTATGAAAGTGAGTTTTCTGTTAGTTGCGTAACTAAATTTTGCATTTAGGATTTGCTCGGCCCACGTGTTGAGTGATTTTGTCTGTTAGCTTAAAACTATACTCGTAGCAACTTTTCTGTTAGCTTAAAACTATACTCGTAGCAACTTTTCTCCAGCGAATTCTAGAATAGTTAATACTTAGCACATATATATCGTACACACTTTACCCCGTATCATTGCTACTATTTAAGGTAATTTTCCTCATACTTTACTGTCACTGCCATTAATGTATTTGTTGGTGTAGGTACTTTCTATAGGTATCGTTGGTACCCTGGTACTTAACGTCAGTAGTAAGGTACTCATTGGTACTTTACAATCGATAGCGTTGGTCCTTTCTATCGGTAACTTTGTTTTTGTATCATTTTGTTCTTTAGGCCACTTCTGCCAGTATATGCATGTGTAACCAACGTCACTTGTCTTTTTCTGGTCTTTCCAACGAGTGGGGTTCAGCTGTAAGCAGTGGAGATGACTACGAAAGAAAAGAAGGACGGAGTACGGTTGGGTACCAAAGCGAAGGACGGAGTGGAGTAGAGTACGGAAGTGAAGGACGGAGTGGAGTCGAGTACGGAAGTGAAGAACGGAGTGAAGTCGAGTACGGAAGTGAAGGACGGAGTGGAGTCGAGTACGGAAGTGAAGGACGGAGTGAAGTTGGGTACGGAAGCCGAGAACGGTGTGAAGATGGGTATGAAAGACATGAAGACCGGGATGGAGTCGATTACGAAAGATCAGAAGGTAGTGCGTGTGGAAGACGAGAATAATGGAGTGGAGACGTGTACGGAAGACAAGGACGACTGCGCTGACTGAATGCATGTGTGACGAATCGTAAAAAGAGGGGGAGAGAAAAGACCAGAGGAGAAGTGGAGAAGGACACGCGAAGGCTGCAGCACCGGCGTCGACCTCCAAAAGAATATTTAATTGCCACGTGTCGCTGATGGATACCCCTGGAATGAAGCGACGAGTGGAGAAGTACGATTGGCCTACACCGACTGACATGCTCGTAATCGTAATCGTAAATTTGTAAAGCGCAGCTTCAAGGTAGCCTCATCAGAGGCGCTCCCGGCCCATCCCAGAACTGGGGAATAACACGGTCTTCAAGCGCTTACGGAAAAGGGAGGAGGAGAGGGAGAGAAGCTACCGTGGAAGGTCGCAGCTGGAACCGAGAGAGACGGTTATGATTGCCTACGACTTGGAGATTGATTCTGAGGAGGCATTGGAGATGCTTATCATACGCATCATACCGTCATCTTGCATTCTTAAATAATTCAAATTATGCAAATTGCGAATTTCCAAGGGTAATGGATACAATCTTGACGGTCCAGTGCATTTGACGTTTAAATACCTTGTGTTTGTTAGAGCAAATATACTATAGAAGTTAACCTGCAATCTAGTAGAATTACCGAGAAGGTGATTTATTTTATCTTGTTGATTTATAAAGTCTTTAACCAAGACGGTTTTATTTAATTGATATTTTTAGAGCCATGTCGTAATGTTGCTGGCAATAAACTACCATGAAAGTTGCAAGAAATGTATTTCCGCATTAGGCTCTTGTTGTATTCGTATTAAGCAGCAGATTAACAGGCAACAAAATTAACAAATGAGTGTGCATAGAAAACAATTACCTTAATAACTAAAACAAATGTGACATAAGAATGGTGTACGATTTCGAATTGTCTGGTACAGTGGACGCTTTGAAATATTATTTATTTATTTATTTCTGTATTTATGTTGTGCTGATGGGCGAAGAAGTTAAAATCCTTAGCTAAGCGGAAAGCTCTTTGCTGTCATGACGCTGGTACCTGGTTCTGGGCCGCCTTTCAGAAACGACCGATGCATGCGCTTCTGAGAAGTCAAGAGGCGCTAAATAAGCACCTTATTACAGTTACAGTTACTATAGAAACACTGACACTAATGCTGCAAAAGTCTTGGTTCCAAAGAGCAACATGATGTTGCCATTGTCAAGATCGTGATCTTCACTATCTAATGACTTAGCATCAATCGATGGCGCCGAGCAATTGTGAGTGAAGGACTTGCTCAAGGTCCCTACACAGTAACGGTCTCGAAGGAGGCCCGAACCCGCACTCTCCGCGTCACAAGCCGAGCCCTCTAACCACCATGCTACCGTGCCACTTGTTAATGGGGACAGCCCGATCTATCATTATTTTTCAGGCAAATGTTAAATATTGAAGGCTATGAGTTAATTACGAATTAGATAAATCTTTATTAAATTATCGAATTTCGGAGAGTGGGTTTAGAAGGCTTTGTGTCAGTGTGAAATTTGAAATGAAGGACTATTTACTTTGTCGCGCTTTATTTGTTTTGCTACTGAACTTTCTTCGTTTGCTGAAACCTAACCCATAATAAACATCCTTTATCTGGTCCTCATCTGCTGTCTACTACTTCAGTTTCTTGTTCTTCTCCTCGACTCTCCACATCGGAGGACTTGTCCTCAACCTCATCTTCGTCCTCTTTTCTTTCTTCTCTCACTCCTTTCTCATAATTTCCACAAGACTCGAAACGTTTTATTTCAGCATGCTGATCCTCCTTAGACTGCCTCCCTCTCTTGTTCCATTGGACTGACTCTTGCAGTTGATCGGATTGCGATTCTATTTTGAAGTGCCATCGACTGGTGCCTAATGCATCATGATTATAACGCCACAGAAGTTCTAAGATGAGATTAGATTAGATTCTTCCTTTGTTGTCTTCCGTTGCTCTTCTTATTCCTCGACGATCTTGTTATCTTGTAGAGGTGCCTGGGCAGATGTAGTCAGGCTAATCTCGAGATTAATACTTACTTCCACATCATAATTTAACAAGAGCAACAGCTGATCTACTTGATGGTAAATATCAATTGGACTGGTAAATATCAATTGGACCTCTCGCAGCTGATCACGTGGATCTACTCTATGACCCAAGAGTCGACCTCAACTAATTGCCAATATCCAAAATTGTGTACATATTTACTTAAACATACCTGTTCATTTACAATAAAGATTTTAAGACTGGCTGTTTGGCCCGATATATCTATTTTCTCAACTACTTTCTGGACTGACCTGGACAGACTAAATGACTAAAATGCTGACGACTTAAATGCTGACTTACTGACTTGTTTACTGAACTGACTAAACGGTTGACAACAGTCAGACAGACAGACAAACAGACAGACAGACTGACTGACTGACTGACAGACTGACTGAATGACAGACTGACTGAATGACTGACTGACGTTGCTGGAATGACTAAATCAGTGGCTGGCTGGCTGGCTGGCTGGCTGGCTGGCTCAAATACTGACTGACTGACTGAGGGATGGAAAAGCAAGTAGAGTAAACGGACTCTTTTTAAAGTGCTACAGGATCTCGTATTTACTGGAGCTTCATTAATTTCTGCCGGTCCTTTTAATTTTGACGTCGGTTGCACATGTAATCATCGTGCAGAGCAGAGGCCAGATAAACCGATCCTTCGCACCTGTTAACACATCGCGCCAGAGTTGCCTGAGCGGAGACAGCTGCTTGAAAGGGAGGGGTATTTATAGGACCATCACACGTCGCGTGCTTCGCAGTCGGTCTTGTTTGTGATATGACGAAGGGTAAAGTTCAAAAGATTAACTGAAAACGAGGGTACGCACGACTAAGACGCATCGCCGATAGGATGAGTTTCGAGGAGGTAACAGGAGCGATGGCTGAGGCAAGTCTGGTGGAAGGAGACAAAGCGGCTGCCTCTGCTACTGAAACGGCAAAGCAGAAGAAGGAAGCAGAAGAAGGGGACGAGACGGTCGGGAGATTGCCTGCAAATGCCTCTGGTGATTCCTCTCAGGAAGAGGCGCAGAACTTGAAGGATGCAGAAGAAGACGACGATAAGCAGAATGAGGAAGAGGATGGGTGTGTGAGGTACGCGGAGGAGTTCAACTGGCCGTCGAAACCTGAGGCCCTGAAGCGGAAGAACATCGTCCTGATCGGCATCGACGAAAGAGAGGAAGCCGAATACGCCTTCAACTGTAAGTTTACTCAAGGACTGAGTTTGTGATCCACGTTCCTAAATATCTGGTGGCATCCGCTTTGCACAGTATTACTCGGTAAGGACCGCCACGATCGCTGGATAGTGAATGACGACCACTGAATGACGACCACTGAATGACGACCACTGAATGACGACCACTGAATGACGACCACTGAATGACGACCACTGAATGACGACCACTAGGTAACAAATGGCAGTCTAGACGGGTCATGCCATTGCGCAGCCACATATCGATTCGTGGTTGTTATAATTTTAGAACATTACCTCATTCAGTAATATCTTATAAGTTAGTGGCTAGAACACTAGTAGATACAACATGCCTGATATCCAAGGACGTTTAATGTTTTCTAATGTCTGACAATTACACAGGGGCCTATTGTTGGGCCACAATGTCTGTTTAATTTCCCGGCAGTTGATGTGTTCTGCATTAGTGTCTGATTGCATTAGTATCGGCTGTCTTCTGGTTTTAAGGCTTGTCAAATGTTGGGTCAAATTATGGTATTTAATACGTTTTTGGTGTATTATTCCCCCTAGGGTACATGAACTACCTTCATCAGCCAGACAATTTGGTCGTTTTGGTCTACGCGATGGCACTAAGAATGAAGCCGGAAATCTTCTTCAAGGGCGGTAAGTTCGAAACAGGAGCAGAGAGGGTGTTAATCTATCGCTGAAGCACTATTCGTAATGTCATGATCATAATAGTTATTTACATAGGACGGCGCGGGTTTCAGAAGGGTCCTACAAGAGCATTTTGGTTACCAATTTTTACGTTGAAAAGCTCTTTTGATTTGATTGCAGCTTGGGAGAAAGAGAGGCAGGACGTCTTGAAGCTACGAGATATTGTTCACGAGAAGTACAGAGAGAAGATCCGTGCGTCAGGGGTATGTACATGCATTTCGATAGCTCTAGTCGGAGTTGTTCCAACTAATATGCATTTCGATAATTGCTCGAGTCGTAATTTTGTTCTATATAATATTCCGGAAGTAAGAGAAATATTCAAAACTCGTATCAATTTTAGGCAGGTAGAATTGTCTTCAGTTGTGAGGTTGAAGGATATTTTCGGCTGAGAGGCAAATGCGACAATCGCAATATGAATATTGTATCATAACCTAAAATTAATCATAAGTTCAAGGTAACGTATTTTGAGATTACTGAACTTGGCATCTAAGGGTGAACCAAGGAACAATGTTCACGTTTATGGTCCAACTTTCTATTATGCTATATGTATAATTGCTTTATAAACTAAATTGCACATGACATTTCACAAAATACTTTTGGCAAATCTTCTGGGAATTGAGCATTTATTTGAATTCGAATTTGATCCGCATAGCGAAATACAATGTCAATTAGAATGCGTTATAATGCATCGTCTTAATTGAGTTTTATCGTTGTTTCTTCAATTTAGTTGAGTGCCATCATCTTCTCGGACGGCAACGACCCGGGGCGTTTGATAGTAGCCGAGGCCAAGAAGCGAGGCGCCACATACGTCGTTGTGGGAACTCGCGAACTGAATGCCATCCAGCGAGTCTTTCTGACGAGCGTCAGTCACTACGTGTCTCGGAATGCACACTGCACCGTACTCGTCTGCAAGAAGTACCAAGGGTACGACGAATAAACAAGGAGACTTAGGTGGCAGAGGGTGGACTCGTATTTAAGGCTGCGCAAACTAAGGCTGGACTGGACAATTTTGCTTCGGTTCGCTATAATATTACCAGGTTGAGGTTTTGATCAAAACGTTTTGATCAGATTGACCTAAAGTACATTGTGTGGACTTGTTTCACTGAATGGTTGCAAATGGTTTGCAAATTCAGTTTAGGACCCAGAATGTGTAAAGTTGGTTTAATTTGAAGGTTTTAGTTCATTAAATAAAAATGTTCGATCGACAATATCCAGAAGTAGGACCTATATGTTCAAAACGGCGCTATGGAAGAAATAGACTTCTGTATAGCTCAGCAGGCCGAGCACTTTTGAAGAAGGTCTATTCTCTCTCTGAAGAGGTCGGACTAATCGATTATGACGCCTGATCGGTTAAACTTGTGGGTTATGTAGCCCAGTGTCCTTTGCGAAAGACTGTGTTGATCCTTGTCTTCGATTCAGATTTGCTTGCTTTATTATTTATACGCTAGACCAATTTACTAAACATTTGCAAGAGTTGCAACGAATTTACGTAGAAATGAATGATATTGTGCTTTGAAGAGAAACAACAGTTGAACCTAGTTATTAAACTGTAGCCTTCCATCACACCATGCATTGGCCGCTATAAAAACTCGGAATGAACAAACATAGGAACGAATGAACGAACTGATGAAATAATAAATGAGCGAACAAATCAATAAATGAAGAATGAAAAATTAATGAATGAGAGAACGAATGGATGAATGAAAGAATTGATGAGTGAGCGAACAAAATAAATTAATGACTCAATGAATGAATGAATGAAAGAATGAATGAATGAACAAAAACGATCGAATGAACTTAAAACCTTCATACTCCCAACTACATGTTCCATATATCTAATCTAATCAAGACTTCTATAGCGCCGCTATCGTAATGCACATGACATCAAACAATAGTCGCTTCAAGTGAATTATGAGTGTATATATATGTACATACGTACATACAAACATAACATATATGTATGCATGTATAAAGACATTTATGTAACGCCTTTTAGGAGCCACTTCAAAGTGCTCCAAATATGGCTAACTGTTCTACAGTTAGTGGTCCATGTGTGCAGCGATTTCATAATTCAGCCTAACTTCTGATAACGTCTCGTTTAATAATAGAATACTGTCGATTAATCTCATTTACCGCGATAATTCGACTGTGACGCAGCGATTACGTCACATGGTAACTCAGCGTCGACGTTCTTAATTGTTTTCCTTTTTGCCGCGAATGGAATATATCGCCGACAAAAATCGTGTCTTCCTTCTTAATTGCTACTTTACCCAAATCGGCAAAACCGCGTTTCTTAGCGTCTCAAAAGACTGTCGGGGATATAGGGTGAAGTGCCAAGACTCGCTCGAACTTTTTCCACGGTAGTCAGCCGAGTACGTTTAGTCGGCAAGGATGGGTCCACCCGCTGGGCGAATTTCTTCGGCCATGACCGCCTCGACGAATGCTGGTCGACCGCACTGCTCGAGCGGAAGCAGCATTCGCGTCAAGGTGCAGGCTGACCGCGGGGACGATGCCAACAGGAGGCTGAAGTACGAGCGCAACTTCTTCCGACCGGACACATGTGACAGCGTCTACAAGGCGTCTAGTATAGCGTTGATGAGGTCAAAGGTTGACAGACAGGAAAAGGACGACGACCAGAACTACCTCGATGGATGTCGAATGGTCGTTGATTTCATGTACGCCTTGTGGAGGGACCAGAAGCTCTGTGACGTCACCATCAAGGCCAAGGACGACAATATACAAGTAAGTTCAAAAGCCCTAATGGCATAGGCTGATGCTGTAGTGTGTGCGCTTCAGCCGAATGTTGTTCAGCCATACCTCAGGTCGTATGTATCGGACCACGATCCGGCTTTTCCAACGGATTACGACTTGTGACTACGATTTCACTGTAAGCGACGATTTCACTGGAAGCGACCATCGATTGATGCCTTTTTGATTTATGATAACGTCGCTATAGAAGTCGTTAGATTAGATTAGAATACCTGTGCATACTGTCGTTGAGAGATACAAGTACTAAATGAGTGATCAGACTACTTTCTGCACCTTATATTTTGTTAAGCAACTTGGAAATACCATCTGCATGCTTTGGGACCTAACCGCACCTAACCGCATAATCGCAAGTCACAATCGTAAGCTCGAGAATTTTCTACAGCGCCCAACAAAAGCTAAGTCTCGGGAACCAGCTTATTCACAGGCGCTTAGTCAAAGCAAAGTCGATAGGCAGGAGGGCTCGGTTCCAGGTCACGATCCAAGACTCAGGCAGGAGACAGTCAGACGGCTACAGTGGATGGCGTTGGGAATTGAACCGGAAGGTGAGTTAATGGGAAGTGGAAGAAGCAGGATAAGATTTGTGGAAAGAGTGTTTTCAGCTTTGAGCAAAAGAACTGCCCAGAGATTTGCAATGGGTGAAGTGCTGGTAAGTTCGTATGATGGGTCGGCTATTTCTTTTAATTGTCTTGAAATGGCACTCCAGACAATGGTTCTGTCCAATGTTCCCCCTAAGTTTCACTCCAGACAATGGTTCTGTCCAATGTTCCCCCTAAGTTTTTTCACTGAGCACAGTGACCAGCCACAGTGGCAGTAACATTTGGGACATGCTTCTGATCCCTGCAAGAATGCACATCGATTGGGCCTAAACCAAATGCCTATAAAATCACGTTTTAGAAAAAGAAAAATCCTCAAGTTCAAGTTCAAGTTAAGATTGGCGTTCGTTTGTCTTTGCAATCGTCCGTAGAGAACGTCCGCAAAGAATTGCTTTCTTTGGACCTCCGCCTCCTAGTGTCTGCATTTGTCTGCGTTTGACACCACCCTCCCCATCCCCTTTGCGCAATACAAAAAGCTCTAAGGCCAAAAGATTATACTTGCTTGGACCCTCCTGTATCGCGTTCCCATCCTATTGAGGCTAGAGTTCACAGTACAAACAGAAGGCTAAGTACGAGACGGGTGACAGCTGGCGACCAGCCAGGTGGCCACATTATTATGTGAACCCCTGCTGGAAGAACCTAGGCGGGCCGTATGGTTTCGCAGTACAGGATATCGAAACTTTTGCCTTCTGAGTATAGTAGGCTAAATATACTAGACGCTGTAACTTCTAAGTAACCTGAACGCTCGCAAAATGTGTGCGCTGGCAGGAAACTGTTGTGCGCCTCTCCTCAGAAGTCGTGCTCGCTTTTTGAGCACATGCGCAGCCAGAGGAAACATTGGTTCTGTCATACTCTCGCCTCTTCTCTGTCTCTGTCTCTGTCTCTGTCTCTGTCTCTGTCTTTGTCTTGTCCCTCTCTCTCTCTCTCTCTCTCTCTCTCTCTCTCTCTCTCTCTCTCTCTCTCTCTCTCTCTCTCTCTCTCTCTCACATTAGCCATTTGTCTCTCTGTCTCTTCGATCTCTTCGTACCTCTCCTTCTTTATATTTGCTTCTGTTTATGTCTGTCTGTATATATGTCTGTCTTTCTACCTGTGTTTTATGTGTCAGTGTGTTTTGATTCACTGTGAAATCATATGATAAGTGTTGCGTAATCAACGATGCGACGCCGCGCCGCCCTTACAGTGTCTGTCGCCGACCAACTATTCATTGATTTAATTATTTATTCAATTATTCCACTATTCAATGTTTTTCCTCGTATGACGCCTTGGCTCTACCTGTCATTTAGGTTTTACTGGTTGCAGATCTTCTATGGTCATTTTCCAGTGGAGCTCATGCCCTTAACAGCTCAGGAAAGATTCTCGGCCGGTCTTAAGACGTACCTTTTTGGGAACTTCTGGATAGCCATGCCGTAGCGCCTTGTGAAGTTCTTAAACAGCGTTATACAATGCTTTGATACATACATTATAAAGACATACATATATACATCATACATACATACATATATATACATACATACATATATACATGCATACATCGTACAGGCATACATACATGCATCATACATACATACTTCATACATACATACATCATACATACATGCATACATGTCCGAGGGTTTCGATTTAAAGGCGATGTCCTGACCCATACTCATGATTAGTCACCAGCATTCATCAGGATGAGTTGTCTCGGCACAAGTTTTAAATCGAAACTGAGAAACCCTGTGTTCATCTGCCACGTAAAATAATTTTTAAAATAATTTAAAGAGAGATGGGCCAACCATTTGGGGAGGGGATGGGCAAACTGGTCAGTGTCCATTCAAATAATCGGTTTGTAATTACTGTTTTTCCTAAATGGAACTTGGTGGTGGGGACGTTTGCCTTTGACACCTGCATCTAGAGTTCAAATCCCGGTACATCGAAGAAACTCGATTATAATCCACCATCAAGTCATGTGATCAACCAAGAAGGGTTGAACAGTTGTTGAATTGTTTGCGCTTAAGCCGATAAATCCTTCAACCTCATGACCTCGCCTCTGGGAACTATTGTTGGAAGAGGCTTGTAACAAATAGTCGAATGCCTGTCTTTCTGGTTGTCCGTGTCCCATCTGTAGGCGCATAAGATCGCTCTCGCAGCTCATAGCGACTTCCTGTCCGGCAAGTTCAACGAATATACTTCCGGCGAAGTGGTGATGATCGACATGAAGGAGTTTCCGATGACGACGATTATGAACCTACTGAGATTCGTCTACACGACTGAGCTGGAACTCAACAGTACCTCGGTCGGGCCTCTGCTGCGCGCCTCGGAAGAACTCGGAATGACCAATGTCCGCGAGATGTGTCTCGAGTTCCTCAATGACCTCAAGGTCGACAATGCCATCTACCTGTTTTCCATCGCCGAGAGCTACAACATGACGGACTTTCGGGAGAAAACGGTTCGCTTCATTCTGGACAATTTCGTGGAGGTGTCGAGCACCGACCACTTCGTCCTTGTACCTCTCGCCTGTCTCATGGAGCTCCTCTGCGACGACCGGCTGAACGTCAACAGCGAGCTGGACGTCTTCTATGCCATGGTGCGCTGGATCGAATACGACCGCCCCGAGCGGCTCGCCAGTGCTCCGGAGATACTCGGGAGGGCCGTGCGACTGCAGCACATCTCGCCCGAAAACCTTGTGAAAAAAGTGGAGGCCGTGGAGTGGCTGTTCGAATCGCCACACTGTCAGGCCATTCTCTTTGACATCTATAAGTAAGATATCATCGTCAGCAGCAGCAGCAGCAGCATCTTAATCATCATCGTCGTTATCGCCACGCCACTGTCATCATCATCTTCGTCGTCGTCGTTGTCATCGCCATCATCATCACTAGTGCGACAGACAGTGTTGCAGCATCCCTGACATAGTGCAATCTAAGTCTTTCCATGATAAATTATTTAGTGATTTCCTCTGCTGTTTGTCTTCGCTTCCTGGATTGTTGATATTCTGAGCAGCACTTCATTAATTGGTTGGTTCTCTTTGTTAAATTCTTGGTGAGAAAGGAACTGACCAAATTCTAGTATGTCTATTTATAAGTAAGTAGCAATCAAGACATTTGTTTACACGCCATGCGTCCATCGGCTGAGCGAGGAACCGTAGGCGAAGTGAGTGATTATAAGTGATTGGTTTATCCATTTGCCTATAGATGGGTGATGGACTGATCCATTTGCCTATAAGTGAGTGATTGGTTTGTCCACTAACTGAGTAATGACATTGGCTGAGCGAATGATGACACTGAGAGCTTAATAGGTGAGGATAATGACTAAACGGAAGATGACCTTGAGTTGATTGGCAACAGCATTGAAAATAAACGGGTGATGCCACTGACTGAACAGGTAACGACCTTGATTATGACAGTGGTTCAACAGACGAACAGATTAACATGACTTTATTTTGGACAATGGATATATGGACGTTTGACGACTAATCGATGTCCTATACCTCGACCAGTAGATTTATTGGAATGCCATGATTTCACGGTAAAGCTTGCCTTGGCATTAGGCTATTATGCGTCAGCTTGATGAAGCCTATCTCAGGACCTTGAGTTTTGTTGCTGGCTGAGGCTTTCAGTAAATAATGTGAGAGCACGTGACCTTCTGACCTAAATGTTATGACTCGTGATATAGTCTAACATTTACTTAGCGTCACTTCAAGGAGTGGCGTAATAATATTGAGAGATCGTGTGTCTGGTTTGGACAGGTACCAAGCGTTACACCTGAGCGGAAGTCGTCTGGCGATGGCATTTCCGCAGCAAAAACCACGTGGGCCACGCTAAGCATTCTGGTCACATCGGATTCGAAAGACTGACTTTCTGTCGAAAAGACTGACTTTCTGGTCTTCAGCATCCTTCTTCCACTTCCTACTCCACCTGTCTGTCTTCCTTTATCCTCTTCTGCATCCTTCTTCATTCTGCTTCACAATCATCTGTTCTTTCTGCTACTCATGCATCCCCTTCATCTTCTCTCGTCCTTCTTTCTAGCTCATTTCTTCTTCCTTCATCTTCCGCCTTTCTTCTTCCAGTCCTTCCGTTATAGTCTTATTTATGCTATTTTTGTTAAAAATAAAAAGAGCTGAAGCACTGAGCTTATCATAAACTGTCAGAAGGTGACGAAGCTTATGTGATGGCACTGTTAAAGTATTACATGCTTTATAGGCAGTAAATAACATTGTTGTTGTCACCGTTTACTTGTTTTCTGAACCAATTCAATCGACCAGTTAATTCAATTCACTCGTAAAATTCACTGATTTTACTCTCTCTTTCTACTCACTTACTCAAATCACTCGATCACTTTATTCAATTCACTCATCTAATTAGCTGATTTTTCTACTGAACTCAGTGAGTTCACTTGATCAATTCATAATTCATCGAGTTTGTCATTCATTCATTCTGTTTATTAACCCCCTTCCCTCGCAATTCAGGGTGCATTATCTTAAATGGAATGCCAGCATCAGAACCCACAGTGCCGGCTGTCATCCTATAAAAATATGTATGCGTATACTTGTGTGCTGTACGTATGCATATGCATGTATCTATGCATCTCTGCAGGTATGTTCGCAGAGGCAGATTTTGGGATTAACCTGACCTAACATCATGACTTCTCTATCACATCTACCATAATCTAATCTAATCTAATTTAACGATTTCTATAGTGCCATTATCATAATGCCCAAGGCATCAGTCGAAGTCGCAATCAAATCACAATCTCTTGGAGAAGCCGGGTCGATTTCCAAAAGGTAAAAGAAACCAAAAGCCAGGCTATGGTGAGTAAGAAAGATGCCTCTTTAGTTTAGACCTGAATGACATAAAAGAATTGACAGAACAAACTGAACTGAGTAGTGAATTCCAAAGTTTTGGACCAGCTACAGAAAATGCCCAAGAGCCCACCACTGGTCGCGTATAAGGCACAGCAAGAGTCACAGTGTTCACCGCAATATCTATTAGTGTGACGGGTGAGCGTGGACCGTAGATGGATAGGTTGGCTGAGTGAAACGTAGCACTTTGTGAACTGTAAGACAGACTTTGAAATGAATTCTGTTCTGAATGGGCAGCCAGTGCAATGAATGAAATATTGGCTTAATATGCTGAATATTTACTGGTCTTTCTTATGGCTCAGGCGAGAGTTTTTAACGATTCGTAGTTTGTCCAGATCTCCCTTAGGGATATCAATAAACAATGGGTTACAGTAGATAAGTCTGCTGGAAACTAATGCATTATCTAGTTAGATTAAGACGGTTTGAGGCAAAAGAGGTCTGATTCTATACGAATATCTCGTACGTGAAATTGAGCTGATCTGCATATGGTACAGTGAGCTGATCTGCATATGGTATTCTTGGTGAACAAACTTTTCTGGTTGCTGGACCTAGGTTTTGAAATTCTATCCCTGTATATGTTGGTTCTGCTCAGGCGCTTGTGTCAGCTGAAGATTTGCCTCTTTCGAATTGCTTATCCACCCTAGGCTGTCTGCTGGGCAGATGTTCTGGATATTGACCTGATTACCGCTTTGTTTTGGTGCGCCATCGGTTGATGCGTTGAGCATTAGACACCAGTGTTACAGCCTCTAAGTTACTAATTAACAACAACAACAACAACAACAACAATAATAATAAAATAATGATAATAAAATAATAATAATAATAATAATAGAATTCGATTACCTTCCGGGGCACTTTTGAGGAGCCAGACATCAGCAAAGACTAGCCATCTCACAATACAATTTTTCATCCGGATAATCTTTTTACTTCCTCAGGGATCATAAATACCTCAGAATATAAAAAAAAATAATAAGATGTCCAGGTGGCCTCACTCTGATCCCCTGGCGAACCGGACGCAGCCTAATATGGGATGCCACGGTCGTTTAATACCCTAGCTCTGCCTCTTACCTACCCTCAACTGCAGTAACGGCTGGTGCGGTGGCGCAGATGGCATCGGCCAGAAAGAATGTGAAATACAACTTACTTGTTGCTTCACACGACTTTATACCCTTAGCTTTCGAAACCCTTGGCCCCATAAACAACATCGGCCCAACTCTCATTTCTGATTTGGAACTCGCATTTCCGAAGACGCGAGAGAATCCAGCTATCTACTTCGGCATCTTTCAATAATAATCCATCGTTTCAATGCCGTCTTTTTTTGCAGCACCTT
Source organism: Norana najaformis (assembly GCA_964023275.1). Lineage (NCBI taxonomy): Eukaryota > Metazoa > Annelida > Clitellata > Crassiclitellata > Hormogastridae > Norana > Norana najaformis. Next base: position 20,675,496 of record OZ029921.1, read on the forward strand.
CTCTCTGCCAGACCCCGAGGAGACATAGCCGTTCCAGACGCTCATAAATTCTCGGGACAATTTTTTTTCACCTGAGGGATCATACCTACCTCGGGTTTAAAAACACCAATAATCAAAAGCGATAAATGCATGATCCTTTTACAGTCCGGTTAATGTCTTGTTAGAGTAGCCGGTTTGACATCTGGTTAGAGTATCCTGTCAGTGTGTGGTTAGTGTATTCAGTTATAGTATCCGGTTACAGCATCCAGTTAAAGTAGCCAAACGGTGTGCATGACCATTCAGAAAACTTGTCATCTGCTAAATATGGAGAATGAACTGCAACCGTTAAAGGACGACATTCATCGAAATTGTGCAGTTCTTGCACCACACATCTTTCCTTCTGGACCGATTCTTCGTCGGCTTCTGGCAATAACGATAATTTCTATACCTACCTGTGGTTATCTACATGTAGTTTATAATCTTTTGGTCTACGCAGAAGAATTATCAACGCCTCTTAATATCAAACGATGCACTGAAACTACATAGTCGAGGGGAAACAACGTTATTTCTTCTGCGATACTAGTCTCAATATGGCACTGACTGGCGAATGAACCCTTATGAGCTATTTCGGTATTTCAAAAGTCCATGGCTTAAATTCCAGCTGTAGCTGAAGGTGCATAGGCCTACACGCCGCCTACGGGCCTGTAATTTTATGGTATCAATTGCGAGCAAAAGCAAATCAGGTGGCCCTCATTATGTCGTATGCCGCAATTGACGTAATCAGCCGTGTGCTTAATTGCCTGAATACGGAACTTATAATAGTTGTCTGTGGTCTAATTAGCTAATCATGAAAGTAATTACGATTTCGGTTTCATTTTGTGTGGTGGCGTTTTGTTGAATCTTGTTAAGGAGGGCAGAGATGCCGTTTCTTTTAAGTCGCTAACGGAAAATACAACTGTAGCCTCTGTTCAAAATAATCACAAATGTATTATCAGCCTCTTCTTTCTCTTAATCACGATCATGATATTCTTGTCATAATCATAATTATCAGCCTCTTCTTTCTCTTCTTTTCTTTCTTTTTTGCTTATGATTGTCATCAATATCACTTCATCTTCACCATTTTTAGTGCTGTCATAATCGCCATCATCTTATTTGTCTTCATCGACATCGTCGTCATCATTATAATAATCATCATCATAACCCTCACTATTATCAATGTGTTCATTATCATAACTGCCATCATTATTATCAGTATGTATATATGCGTGTAAGTATATATATATTTATGTATCCAAGCACTTATATAACGCATTTTAAAACCTCACCAAGGCGTTTCAAAATGACTATCTAAAAATTCTAAAAGCCGCATTTTAAGATAAATTGAGACTCAGTATTAATATTATCACTATCATGCGTCATCATGTTCATAATCATGATCATAATTATGATCATTATCATCTTCGTTGTCGTCGTTGTCATCACACCATCAACAACAACAAACAAGCAGCAAACTATCAAAATTCTTGACATTCTGCATCGAAAAGTGATAACAAGTAAATCATGTTATCGTATTAAAATATTTATATTTTGTTTACAATATAATGGGAAATCACATTATGCTAACAATTGTAACTAAACTAACTGTTGGTCATGACAATGATCATCGTATTGGTCGTCGCCATCATTCAGAACAATTCTAAGTTTACTCATAGCACTTGCTATTACTCTGCAAAATACAGGACTTTCCCTGCGTTTGTTCATCGGCACCGAAACTCCGGTGAAGCAGCAGGGAACACAACTCATACCCTGTCGCCAGACAAAAGCCATCAAGCGTTAGTCCCCTTTGAATCTCCCAAATACGCAAAAATGGTTATTCCTTGCATCTGAGCAAAAATAATCTGGCGCGAAACCGTGTAAAAGAAAGACAAGTTCTAAGAGCATATTTGTTGTCAGTCGCCAACCTGACTTCCCAAAGCTGAAGCCTGTGAACTACGGTCGTCCGTCAATATTAGCATCGAAACTTCAGGAGAACCAATGAGACTCAGATCACTCTGTAGCAAACCAAGATCATCGAGCGTTAGTTCCCTCTGAATCGCCAAACTTCGCAAAAAACGTTATTCCTAATGTCCAAGGAAAGCCGAGGCAGTACGACGTCCTTATATAAGGAAAAGCACGAAGTACTGAGAACATGTTTCTTGTCAGTGACAAACCTGCCTTTGAAATCCGAAACGTGCTCTCTAAGCCGACGACATACGAAATTAATTGCCAATATGTTTGACTTGCTAAGACAACTGGCCGTTTACATTGCCGTGCTGGCATCGAACCAGACCATCACAGGTAAACTCTTTCACAGCTTTCAGTATCTAAAATCAGCGCTGTTCTTCAATTATGGCCACTCTTCATCTGTCGCTTATTATTAATTCAACCCGAGTTGAGATTTTTAACAGAGGATCCGCTAAGAAGGAAATCAATCATCCCGTTATAGGTCATTTCGTGTTTTTAGTTCGGTTGGTGATCTATGAATCAAAGGCTATGTCGACGAAGAGCGAAGTTTGGCTTTCTCTCCCGGGGGCAACAGTGAACACCAATTCATTCTATTTTCTATTTTGCTTCGGCCTTGCCTTTTCGTTCTGTTCAGTTCCGCCTAAGTGAGCGAAACAACGTCATATAGTTTATGATGTAGGGCAAACATAAGGTGCTGTTTGTACCGCCAGATGATATAATACGAACCAATATCCTGCCTGATTGCCTGCCTGTTTACTTTATCTTTTCCCCTCTATCATAATCTTTCTGGAAGGCTCTTGAAAGACACTGTACAAAGTTCTGTTAAAGTTCTGTTAAAGTTACTAGCACAATCTCCTCTTTCTTACATTCCTCTATCTAAAGATTCTCTTCCTACTCTTTCCCTCTAATTTTTCTCTCCATTCATTTGTTTTTTCCTGTTGTTTGTTCTCGTTCTCGTTCTCCATAACTTCGCTTCTTGGTAGACTGTCATCCTGCCCCCATACACATTCAATTACGTAAGTAAGTGGGACCTGCTCATTCCTTGGTCCTGGCAACCACTATCACCAACGACTTCTACCGTAGTACCATGTTGTCTCCACGGCTTGACTCCCGGATTCTGATCTGACACCGAAACTGACCTAACAACCTAGCTCTTCTGAACTTGATTTGATGTAGCGCTTGAGAATAAGCTGATCTCCCTGGGGCGGCTTTTGTGAGGCCCTGAGAAATTTCGGAGATTTACATTTACATTGCCATTTACTTCTCAGCTTACGCCTGCACCAAATTATACTGCTTTTTGAAAGAGGCCCAGGGCCGTTACAAGGAATCGAACCCCCAACCGCCTGATCACTGATCAAGCGCGCTACCTATAGACCATTTCTTTCTAGAAATCCCCTATTCCTCTAAATGCATCGCTTCTTTAATTAATCCTTCTTCTCCTCATTTCTCTCATTTTCGTCTCCTTTTCCTCCTCCGCCTCCTCCCTCCTTCTCCTGTTCTTCATTTGCCTTTCATCATCCTTTCGATTTCTTCGCCATCGCATTATCTCTCCCATCTTCTCTTGATATTTCTCCCATTTTCCCTTTTTGGACTTCTGTGCATCTCTTAATCATGATCACTACTATGGCTTTCTTCTTCTTCTTCTTCTTCTTCTTCTACTTCTTCTTCTTCATCATCATCATCACCATCATCATCATCATCATCACCATCATCATCATTATCATCATCATCATCATAATTATCATCATTATTCATAGCAAAATTCAGTCGGGCATCCCTTGCAAAGACGACGAGTTGTACATTTTGGTTGCGGAAACAGCAACGAATAAAATATTACGATGACTATCTGCTCATTAGCGCAAATGAGCGTGACTGCATTTTCTCATGGATCTCATGTTATAACGACCACTCAAGCTGTTATTTTAGTTTTACTTTCTCTGGGAAATGGTTTGGCAGCTGCAGACAAACAGCAGAGGTCATATAAACCTCGGGTGGCACAGTTATTAGGGGCCTAGTTAAGTGAATTACGACAATGACTTTACCCAGCAGCAGGAAGCAGAAACAAGAAGTATGGGCTATTTCAACACGTGACTTTTTTCTAGCACATCTTCCAAGAAATTTGTCAATTTTTTTACCTTACTCATCCGATTTCGACCGAGCTTTTCCAAAGGAATACGATTTTTGACAACGGCTTCACTTTCGGCGACCATCGATTGATGTCATGTGCATTATGATATCGGCGCCATAAAAATCATTAGATTAGAATAAAATAAATCAGTTGAATGACTCAAATAAACATTGTTAGACAGATGAAATAATTAAAAGTTTACTCAGAGAGGACTCGCAAAACCCCTACTGTTTACGACCTAACAACATATTTCAAGCACTCCTTAGTTTACCTTACTCTTGTAAACCGAAGTCCACCAATGTAAACTACATTATTATTGCTTAAAAGATATTTCGGCAGAACCACTGTGACAAAAACTTCACTTGCACGACTCGACAACGAAATTTCAGTTGAAAATGACAGACCGCGTTTTAACCCTGGCAAGTAGGGCTGTTTCCAGTGAAACTTGTATGAAGATTACATAGTTTAATTGCTCTAAGAGTCTTTGTAGAGAGACATGGTGGTCTATAGGTAGCGCGCTTGGTCAATGATCATGCGGTTGGGGATTCGATTTCGTGTAATGACCCTGGGCCTCTTTCACAAAGCAATATAATTTGGTGCAGGCGTAAGCTGAGAAGTAAATGGCAATATAAATGTAAATCTCCGCAGTACGCCTAAGTCTGTCCTTAAAAGCCTTGAGAAACATTTCTGCCCGTTTTCCCCTCGGTCGGTAGATGTATGCGATCAGTATCATACACACACAGCACATGGTCGGTTTCACTTTCGATTTCGACGAGCATTATTCGTTTAGATACCCAATACTTCGTGTGGGAGGACCAAAAATATGCAAAGACTCCCACACACCCATGTTGTAAGCCACACATCGCCCTATAAATAAATTAACGAGCGTTGCACAAAACCGACTAAGTGGCTCGTCCTGCAACGATGTAGTGAGGTCCTCGTGAGTTGACTTTCGAGACACGGCTGGGAGAGACGCGCTGAAGGACCTCGCTGGAAGCTTTAATAAAGAACGCAGCTGACTGTGTATTTCAGGTGAGCTGAAAACTTAGTAAGTATTAAATGGCATTCTAACTGCGTCTCAGCTAACTTACAAGGTTAGTAGGAGAATCAAGATCTGGGTTTGTTTGTTTTACATGCCATACCATGACATTCAATAGCACGACATGAGAATACATTGTGCAGCAACAAATTAATTTGCATCAGATATCTGCACATCGCTCTGCACTTATCGCTACATTGTATAACATTGCATAGGAAGTGGCAGCTTGCCTATCACGACTGGTGCTGATTGCCACTTTGCGTGCTTCAGCCGAATATAGGACCCTACTTACTCCACCCCTCTTTCTCTCTCTTTCTCTCTTTCTTTCTTTCTTTCTTTCTATCTCTATTTCTCTCTCTTTCTGTCTCTTTCTGTCTGTCTCTCTCTCCTCTCTCCTCCCTGTCCTCCTATATATCTATCTCTTCTCTTTCTTTCTCTTCTCTTTCTCTTCTTTCTTCTTTCTCTCTCTCTTCTGTCTCTCTCTATTCTCTCCTCTATCTTCCATCTATCTGGCTATCTATCTATCTGGCTATCTATCTATCTGGCTATCTATCTATCTGGCTATCTATCTATCTGGCTATCTATCTATCTGGCTATCTATCTATCTGGCTATCTATCTATCTGGCTATCTATCTATCTGGCTATCTATCTGTCTAACCATCCATCTATCCATCCATCCACCCGTCAATCCATCCATCCATACATCCATCCATCCATCCATCCATCCATCCATCTACCCATCTACCCATCCATCCATCCATTCATCCATCCATCCATCCATCTATCTATCTATCTATCTATCTCCAAAGCGTTATAAGAGGCGTGGTAGAATTAACAGTGGTTTACCTCAGCCACATAAGGCCTACATTGAGCTGCCTTGCACTGGGCTGTGTTAAGAGATGATGCGCTCGTTTTAGATAACGGACAGACGCAGATTGGAACACCCAATCAGGGCGTCGGTTCATTCATGGCAGGATTTCTTTCCACGAGAGGAACAGAGACTCAGTGTGAAGTGGCCTTCAAGCAGGAATGTTCCTGCAGAGGAAGGCAGACAGAAACCATACCTTCGTTCGTGACTATGGCGCCAGGTGACGTGCCACTCACAAGGGCGCCCCCTCTTCAGCAATGTGTCGTTACTTTGAGAAATAGCCTACAGAGTTCAAACAACAGACTGCAAGAAGAAATCGTGAGTTTTAAGTTCATTTCTACTTTAACTTAACATTTAGTAATGAAACATTCCCGTAACGTCTTTACGACGTGCTTAAGAAAGGCCCTATATAAAGAGCCAGATACATGCATATATACATGCTTACATACATACACATATAGACATACATTCATGCATACAAACATTCATACATGCATACATACATAGTACATACATACATAGTACATACATAAATAATACATACATACACAGTGCATAATACATAGGCCACATATATACATTGGCTACATAGTACACGCACGCGTACATAGCTTCTCCCCAGTGCCTTAAATCTTGACTCTTCCGTTGGCTTTAAATATTCTACCTAATTGAGCTCATATTACTAACCGGAAACATTCTCAGCATCGACAGGATTTACAGTTGAGCTGTACTGCGCCATGAAAATTTATGAATAAATTGTACAGTAGTGTAATTAACTTGTCGTCTCTCTGGTTTGACCTTAGCAATGAGATGAATTCAACAAATTACAAAAGATTGAGCCGATAATTTGATTGCTAATTAGTCGACCGATCGATCGTTAGATTGACTGATATAGTGGTCAGAGTATTGAGTAACGTTCGATTGATCGATCGATTAGTCCAATTTCATCTAATGACTTCTATAGCGCAGTTGTCGTTAGCACATGTCGATGGTCGTTTTATGTTAAATCGTAGTCAAAAATCGTAATCCTTTGGAGAAGTCAGTCGCTATCCATTAGGTTATCTTTCTGATCGACCTGTATTATGAACATTGCTGTCATTTTATTGTAACTCTTAATTCTTTCAGACGAGCGCCTATAAACGTTTGCCAAACGAAGACATCATAACTTTGTCGGAAAAAATAAATAGAACCTTGGGCTGTAACAACGATCAGACGATCGCCGGAAATTCGGATCTAGATGAACTTCGATCGGTGAGTCAGATCGGATCCAAGGTCTAAGATCTAATGCGTCGTCATCGTCATATTATACGATGAACTATGATGAACTAGTCGATAATCAGTACTAGTATTGGGGGATTAATGGGTTTTAGTGGTAAGGGGAATGGAGATGAATAGTAGTGATGGTGGTGGTAGTGGTGGTAGTGGTGGTAGTAGTGGCAGTAGTATCTTAGCCATTTAGCTAATATATGATTACGTAGCTTGACTACTGGTTTCTTCGACCTTTCCCCTAGGTTTCTCCAACGGATTATGATTTATGACTCTGATTTCATTTCAAACAGCCATCGACTGATGACTCGTGTATTACGATAACGGTGCTATATAAGTCATTAGATTAGATTAGATTGGAGAGTAGTATTACCATCAATCAATAACATCAAGAACATCAATAGTAATAACGACACAACAATAGTTACTGCATAACAATGGTTACATTGATAATATAATGCGCCGATAGGCTAATATAGTTACAAGTAGCATGAATAATTTATTAATTATAGTAATTTATAAATAATAATAGTAGTAGTAGTAGTGCTTTTGGGATTGTGGTTTTGGTAGTTATAAAAAAATACATGTAACAGAAGAAACAGCAGAGCATGAGAAAATAGCAGGTTAGATTGAGTTGGAGAAGATGTTCTTAATGTGACATTCATAACTGTTCTGTAGTGTCGGAAGCTGATTTGTAAGTCGCAAAGTCTGAGGTTCTGCTCGTCTTGTGAACGGGAAGATCAGAGGAACTGCGACTCTCTAACCCAAAGAGACATGCCTGACGACGTCCACCAAGCCACTTGCTACCTGAAAGACTGCTTCATGGACGATCCACCGGCAGGGTCTTCTGGCCAGATGGAGAACCAGACACAGGGACCCCGCGGAAAACGAGGATCGAAGAAGCGGAAGAACTGCTTCTCGCGTAAAGAAATCAAGGCCGAGCTCCGTCGTCTGCTGCGGAGGCCACGGGAGGCACCGAACGGTGAGACCGATTTATCTCGCCCCCAGAAGAGGAATCACTACGTGACCAAGTCAATCAACGTGAGAAACAGGATCGACAAATGTCTCTGCTTCATTTCTCAACGATTCCCCGAATATACTAGCCAAACTGAATAGATGGCATAAATTTCGGACCAACTTTATTTCTTAGCCATAACAAGACCAATTAATGTGTCCAGAATGCTCATGGAAATATAATTTCTAAAATAAGAAAAAAAAAACCCTGTAACCGGTAACCAAAGAAAACAAGATATCTTAATAATGTATGTCTAGTGTCACAACACAGTCAACAGCGAGAAACTTATTTTTGAGCACTACGGAAGGCCACACTCATTACCTTTTATGTCTTTGAGCACTCTAGCCACAGTTGTGTCTATTAATGCCAGTAGTTATTTTAAGGATTTCCTTTGGAACTTAGTTAAAGCGTTGACTTATACAACTCTTAATCTAGTATATGATACTCTCTTGAGTACTCAGAGAGATCTCCAAATGCAATCGCGAATATGCGTACTCATAACTGTACTGTTTAATAGTACATTTCAGTCAGTATTTTAATCAGTATTTCTATCAGTATTTTTGGAATGACGTTGCCAATCATTTAGATTTCTTAGTTATCAGAACTGCATATCAAAACTAGGTTCCGCTGCCATAAAATCTGCAGGATTAGGCTTCAGAAAGACGTTTTAACGATGCTCTACGGCAATGCAGTGTATTATTTTGCTCAAAGGCATAAGGCATCATCCTGGAATAATGGGCGTTGATATTTGATTAATTCTCTTTACGTTCCTGCAGTTTTCACATTTAGTTCGGTTAATGTTATCGCGATATCAGCCAAATGAGTCGATGGTTAATTCCAGCCAGCCTATCGCTGGAATAGGCTGTGTTTTGTGTTCACTGCAGAGTCTGTTGTCCGTTTTTAGAGATCTCTTATGGATCAGCAATATTTTAGATGCTGTGTTCAGTTGTTACTGTACATTTACTCAGACATTTTTCATTTGCATAAACTGTAGGATATGTCTTTATATTCGAAGGAATGCAGAGCCACTTATGATAATCTCAGGACCCTTTGTTCTTGCTTAAGCGCCATAGGTATATAGATGTTGCCTGTAAATTTAAACGCGTTATTTACGTGGCTGAATTTGTGTTAAAATGATTTATGCGGAGATTGACATTTTTCAATTTTATCGTATTAATAGGCCTAACATTCGTTACTGTACCTCCAATTTTATTTACCATTTTTCAGTGGAGTTCACGTCATACTTTACATTATGTTGTATTTTGTCGCATTACTTCAAAATACAATTACGTTACATTGTATCTCTATACATCATTATTGTAAACTTGTTAAATTTTATCGTCATGCTCTTGGTTTTAATTTTGTGTTGCGTGTTGTATTGCGGACATTTTTGTACGTTTTATATTTTAACCACATTTTAAAGAATGTATTACAATTTGTTTTTTACGAATAGTTGAATATGAACAATAAGTTTCTAAAATCTGGTTTTATTAGTCGTTTTTTCACTAACATAGCTGGATGTAATAAAATTTAACTCTACATTTCCAAAGAGTGGTAAGCGTGCAGGAATGCCTATCAAAAGGTCGGAGTTTCAAATCCTCGCCAGAGCAGAAATTTCTTTCGAGACTTCGGCAACACTTGTGCTCCCTAGGGAATTCCGCTGTAATGAGTGCACTGGCCTTGTGCTCCCTAGGGAATTCCGCTGTAATGAGTGCACTGGCCCTACACTATCATTGGTAATATCAGGCGACGAGGGGGAGGGCTGGCCACCCGCCCTCATATGCCGAGTCTTAAAAAATAAAAATTAAGTCCAAACACTTTATATCGATGGTTAGCCTAAGGGACTGCTCTTCTTCTTTCTCCTTCTTTCTTCTTCTTCTTCTTCTTCTTCTCATTCTCATTCTCGTTCTCGTTCTCCTCCTTCTCCTCCTCCTCCTCCTCCTTTCCTTCTTCTCCTTCTCCTCCTTCAACTTCTTCTTCTCCTCCTTCTTTTCCTCCTTCTTCTCCTTCTCCTTAATTCTTCTCCTTATTTCTTCTTCTTCTTCTTCTCATTCTCATTCTCCTCCTTCTCCTCATCCTTCTCCTTCTTCCTGTGTAGAAAACATGCATAAAAGTCATCGCGACCACTGACCTTGACGATGGAAGAAAAGGGAATAAAAAACACAAAAAACTCGATGATTAAATCTGAAATGCGAACTCAACACAAAATCATATTGTGCTAGCATAACTAAAATAAGCGATTTTAAGCATTCCAGTGAATACTGCCATATGTTATTAGCCACCTAGCGAGTAGAAACACTTTAACTAAACTGAACCGAGACATAACGAGATGAGAAAATACTGGGATCCCATCTCGTGAAACTCGGTGGTCGATAGTATGAGCGTTCGCCAAACAAAGAGGAGTAAATGTAAATGTACAAGGTTTTCCTTAACGACCGTATGGCCTCGATCCTGCTCATTTTTCATTGAATTTATTTGGTGAGATCCTTCACCACCGCTGCCCATTTGAATGGACGCCGCGTCATTTAAGGCCTCGCGCACGGATCGTGTTAACCCGATATTCAAATCTCTGAAATATAGCCACTATCGGTAAGCGAACCGGCATCCTCTCTCTCTCCTCTCTCTCTCTCTCTCTCTCTCTCTCTCTCTCTCTCTCTCTCAGAGGTGTGTAAATCATGTTAGATCATATTAGATTAGGTTAAATTAGATCAAATTGCATTAAATTACGACATATCCGCAAAATTAGGACTATTTGCTCTTTTCGCCAACTTCAAATGGCACTGTGCAGCACATTGACTTTGTCGAGCACATTTGGTAGAGTGTGTTAAAAGGTAACTTGCGACAAGAAGTGTTGAACCTCCATTTATTCAAGGACTGGAACTATCTATTGTTCTTTAGGTGATTGGTACTGTTCGGCAGAGAACGTTGAAGAGGGAATTGTGACATGATTGGCTCACGGCGCCGACCAGTAGCAGTTAGGGGTTGCAGCGTGCGTGAACTGACAGACACTTAGCGTGCCCAGCGCGGCAGTTACGAAAAGCACGGACTCATGAAGACTACTGAGAGAGAACACACACTTCTGTAATTATACTTTTAGAGTAGATACAATAGATGATTATAACCGCAGTCAAGGTGTTGCGTTCATGAAGGTCGATACCTTTACAGGAATTTCCCTAGGGTGACGTTCTGTCCCCTTACACTACATTACATTTCACGCATAAGAATTCACTAAGCAACTAAGCAAATAGACTGAAGAGTACTCCAGCCGAAGCGCAAACACAGCAACCAGAACGATTAAATAGCTGGCAGATCTTTTTATGCCATCCGCGTGGGCGAGAAGCGCCACAGATTTTGCACGTTTTAGACGGTATTTGTCCGCATTTAACGAAACCTCGCCGTTATTGGACTCGTACACCTATGCAGAGGAGGGCGGATTTCCAGCTGCACAGTTTAGCGTTTGACCTACGGGCCTATGTATGCTGGCTGTAATTGGAAAATTCTGGATTCGGTGAAGAAAGGGCGAGGAGAGTCTTTGGAGTGGCATCGACCTTCCACCACGGAGAGGTTCCTCAGATGACTAATGCCTGTTCCGCACAGATGTTTTCTTCCATGTATGAAGACTGCTGGACAATGGGGCAACCGTGTTCCCTTGGTGGCGGGCTGCATCATCTGTAGTCGTTGCTCAGCCTAGGTGCAAAGAGGTCAGGAATTTCGAGCATGATACCAACCGTTACTTTGGATGGGAATCCGATAGTTGGGCTCTACGGGCGTGCGGAAGCCCGCCACTGATGACTTTTCTAGTTATCTGAGCCCTGTATACTTATAGATTAACTCTTAGTTGTTTAACTTCTTTTCGGCGCTTCTGATTAGTTTCTTTCGAAGAGGCGCATTATAAACTTTTGATTAAAATTACATTTACAAGCCGAACAGCAAACAGTGCGCATAGGATATGTCTTACCAGGATTTGAACTCCAGCCAATGAAAGACAGGCCAGATAACTGAGGATACACTAAAACAGAAAGTTTCTGAAATAGAAGCGAAACAAACAAGCAGACGGTCAGGAAGGTGGACAGACAGACAGCCGAAACAAACAAGCAGACGGTCAGGAGGCCGACAGGCAGACATAACGACAGGAAGACGGGAGAATGTGAAAGAGAGAAAGACGGCGAGACAAATGTGTGAACTGCATCTCTTGACACGTGTCCGTCGTAACGGTTTCCACATCATCCTAATGTTAACCTTTCCCCTTTTGATTAACAAAAAACCGGCTGACTAAAACTGACAAACATGTGTCTTCTTCCCTTATTGACCGATTCCGCCCTTTTCTCCCTACGTTTTCCCTACCAGGATGCGAACTTATTATATGCGCGCAAAAGAAACAACACTAGTCCAACTTAATAGTATATATGTATTTAAGCCTCATAATTATGTCACCTCATTGTGCAGTTTCTCTTAATGAATAATAAGAATTTATTTTTACTCATCTGAACTATACGGGTGGTGCAATGTATCTGTTATCTGTAGCATGTACAAAATTTATTAAAATATATATATATAACCAGTTTTAGTCATTATACTCAGGCGCGCGCCAGAGTGTTTTGCACATAGATGAACCCCCCCATCGGGTGTCCTTACCCCTTTCTTGACAGCCTCGTTTGTTATGCTCACCTTGGTCTGGCCAATAACTGGCCAAGTGGCAAAAATCATTTGCTCTGTGGGTCCAGTGAATATTGCTGTCAGGGCTAACTTCCAACAATTTTTTCTAAAAACGTTAAAAAATGTGTTTCGACAGCATGAATCTTTTTTCAAACAACAGTGTTGCTTTGCCAAGTTCGCTTGAATTTCTCTTTGGGATTCTGAATAAGTTTACAGCAGAATTCATCTGTTGATGTAGATTTCGCATTTCAACTTTACAATTTCAACCGTAGTCGATATTTTAAATGTATAGTTGCATGGGCTCGCTTTCACTTCCAGTAGTTAAGAATTTCATTTTCTGCGCTCTCAGTTTAGAAAAACTGTAGAAACAAGTTCTTTCAAGTCATTGTATTGAGCAATTGTAATTGTAATTTGAGATTTATAAAGCGCCTCTTAGAGGATAAACTCAACAGAGGTGCTTCCGACCCGAAAAAGTAAAATCACCGTTGAACAGTACAGTCTTCAGGCGCCTGCGGAACACTGAGAGGGAGAGAGAAAGGAGACAATGTTGTGCTGTATTGATATGGTCGATAATCCAACAAGTCTTTCCTGTAGCATGGACCTTAATTGTCGCAGGTATGTATAATCAACTTAAGTTTGGAGAAGCTTTGCTCACCATTGGCTACAGAAACATGGTCAAGCTAATTCTGAGAGGAACAGCAATGCATGGGACACTAGCTGCCAGCTTATTGTTCCAGATGGAGTTCAGTACATCTTGTGGAGATGCACGCGTGAAACTCACGTTGTAATGGCCTGCAGTTCAATGCACAGACCAAATGTTCAATATTTTTTATCTTCGTGTTGCAAAGCTTGATCCTGTTTCAATTAATGTTTCATTATTTGCCCTGATGTTATACTGTGCAAGCTTTGAACATAATATAAGATGCCAAACACCGAACTAATTTATTGCAACAATGTGAATCCTTCTTCAATCGATTGCATTGCTGTGCCCAAGTCACTTTGAATTTCTCTTTAAACTTCTGAATAAGTTTATCGGCTACTTCATATATGAATTGCTTCCTCTGTCTCCTGTTACGTGTTGGATCGGAGTCAAACTGTGCTCGTACCTCTAACTCCTCAACAAATTCATCTGCTTCTACCACTGTTTTCTCAAAATCTGTGTTACACATGACTCAGTTCAGCCCGCCATACGCGTAATTGCAGTTATAATATTAGTATGAGTTGCACAATGCTTCCTACTGGTTTTGCCCATTATTTTCGCAGGAAAGGATGAATTTTCAGGGCGCTTTTTGCAGCCTCCGCCCTCAAAAATTGTGCGGCTCTACGCGACTGCCTAATTTGCCTATAGTGGGAGCGCCTCTGTTGTGATATAAAGTCCCCAAGACACAGTTTGTTTTAGTTTTAGTTTTTGATAGGTATCTAATTATATTATAAAAAAGAATATCCAGTAGAATTACCAAAAAGTCAGAAACCATGAGAGAAATCAATTTCATTCTGTGTTGCACATCTAGAAACTGCAAGCATTTACTTGATTTGACTAGATTTGGATTATCTGCATTTTGTTCCTCATCAACTTTCAAAAAATTTATGCCATTAGTGATTGTCACATAGAACTTTGTTTACGATGAAGTTATAAAATTGAGTTGCTTACAATTGGTATTAACTTTAAAAGAAATGTAACTTTATACCTCTCAAGGAAATACAGTCTCCCCTCGGGAGAGTATATTTCAGTAAATTCTCACCCGGATAATTTGTTTTAGAATATAATCTCCGGAGGAGAATTTATTCATAAATAGATTCCATGGAAAAGAATCTGTTCCGAAAACGATCAGCCGGTGGGAGACTTTTAAGGGGAGACTGCTGCGGGAAACGGCCTTGATTACGATGCAAAAATGAATTTAATAATCAAATACGTCAATACTTGTGAGTGTTATGAATAAAGTACTTTGGATAACTTTCATCAAAGATGCTCTGATATGAATAGAGATGCAACAAGACGACTGGCGATGGACAGAGTTGCTTCCAGATGCACAAGGAGGATAAAGTTTCTGCTCAGTCGCTTCTGTCGTTTTGTTCTCAGCTTACCTGTTTCAAATTGCTTATCCACCTTAGGCTGCCTCTCTGTCGTGCGGACTGACCTTCTGGATATCGACCTGATTGTGGCTTGGTTTTGGTGTGCCATCGGTTGATGCCTTGTGCATTAGACACCGGCGCATTAGAAGTTGCAAATTATTATTAAGTACTGAATAAGTACCAAGTAGTAAGGCTGTCTTTCCAAGCTTCTTGATGCATGCTTTGTGTGGTTGCAAATCGTCTGTTTACATATGAGTCTATTTATGGATCAACAGTACGTGCTTTTCAAGTTTTCCTTTGTATGGTATGCAGTATGCATATATATTCCTATATACAAATACGCTGATACCACACTTGCCAGCTAGTCATCGCTGAGTTGACAAATTATACATCTCACTGTATATTAAAGCGTGTTTCCTAAGTCGCATCATCTCATCTCCGGGCTGGTGTAATTAACCATGATTAAATATATCATAAACAACTTAAAATACGCTGGCAGCTGACGAAACTATGATGTTCTGTTTTACCAAGTGAGTGAGCGATTGCGAATGCTAGCATTTTCTTGTCTTCGACGGGAAGCGATGATCTTGTGCACAGGCAAGGACGAGAGGCTTATTTTTAATCATTTATACATACTCTACTCACCCATATTATCCTGAAGATATTCCAAAAGTTCAGGAAACTTTATGAACTTGTGTTTCCCCTTTACGCACACTTTTTGACTATATAAGAGTTGAAATATTTCAGGTGAGTATAACATTTTAAGCACCGAAACTCGGTCCAGTATCTTAGCGTACGAAAATTTCTTTACCGTTAACTTTGAGAATTCGTTTGAGTTAATATTTTCTAAGGAAGAAATGTTTGTTTATCTTCTAATGGTCCTCTGTCTCTTTTCGACGAATTCAGTCTCGGGTCAGAACAGTAAGTTCTTAAAACTTTCTAGACAAATGTATGGGACATCTTAATGTCTGCGGTTTTGTTTAGCTTAAAGGAACTGAGAAGACGTAATGCAGGTTTCTTAAGCAACGCTATATAAAGTGATGCACCACTGGTTGCTTTTAGGCGAATTGTAGGGGTTTGAGCCTCCTCTGAAGCATTTACTGGTTATAGGTACCTTAAGCAAATCCTAAGTGCAGAATGGCACATTGCCATCGCTTAATGCTCTGTCAGAAGATAGTGGCGCTAAATAAACTCCAAAATAATAATAAAGTAGTAATGACAGCAGTTTGTACGAATGTATAGACGAATGTGTGATCCTGAACATTTATATAGAGCATTTTGGGCAGCTCTCAAAGGCGCTTCATACGAGATCAGTGACATGTACGAAAATGATGAAAATGAATTTGATGTAATTTTATTCGGACTGTTTCAAAATCACTCACCTGGTGACTTGGTATTTGTCAGTAATTGTTAGTTATTGTTGATTTTAGAAACAGATTGGGATGAAATCTGCAGAGATCCCTGCGGCGGGAACCGTGCACTCCGCGATGCAAAACCTGTTCCAGAATATCCGACGCAAAGTCCATCTGCATCTGCACTCACAGACCTTAGCGATGACATCACAGAGATTAAACGATATGTCGTCGAACAAAACCTGACAGTAATTAATTCTTCGCATAAATAATTATCAATGTATGGTTAGACTTAAATTATAGATAGATTGATTGATTGATAGATAAACAGACAAACGGATTGATTGATTTATGGATGGATGGATTCATTGATGGATCGATGCATGGGTGAATGGATGGATGGGTAGTAAATCAGTTTAACATATGCATGCATGCATCTGAGAAATTACACAGCGTCTTTTAATAACCTATCAAAAGGGCTGTATATATGCGTATAATACATACATAATGTTCTGTTTGTAGCTTCCAATAACACATCAAGATCGCGTGAACAGAAACTGCAGATTAATACATGTGACAAAACAGATGTGCAAGGTAATTATTTTAATATTTACAGGCACACGGATTGCTGTTATCAATGTCGATATTATTTTAGCATATATTATTACTACACATACTAGGAACGACACGTAAGACGTTGACACGGCCGAGTAATACTTGAGGGGCATCAAAGTGGGAAGGTTGTTCCCAAAAGACGGTCCAATTCCAGAGAAGCCCTTACCCATGCGCATGTACTGTACTGTACAGTTGATTGTGGCGCGGGAGATGTGCAAAAGTGAGATTACCTATCGAATTTCTACCTGGATTCTCCAAAGAATTGCAAGTTTTGGCTACGTTTTTATTTCAAGCCATCATCGATTTATACATTTTGCATTTCTATATAAGCGCTATAGAAGTCATAAGATCATATCAGATTAGATACGATTATATTCGATTCGAGTGGATTGGATTAGATCAAGTAAGATTGGAATAGATAAGAGCTCGTTCTTTTTATGATGCTTAAAACTGCTTCCTATTTCCAGAACCTGATCAAGAGGTGCTATCAGTCCATCTGTAAACTCGGTCACCTGTTCTCTAAGTATAATCCCCGGGAACAAAAACTTGTGTCTCATCTACAAAATCAATACCTGCACCCAACGCTTTGTCGTCTAAACAACTCCAGATGTGTAACACGAAGAAGAAGAGATGTAGGCAAAAACAATCGTCAAAGAAAGTCTGACATCACAAAAATTATGAAAAATAAAACAGAACGCACCGAAGCTGGAAAACTGAGCAACGTTACGCTGGCAAGAAAAACCAGAAATACGATTACAAATCCTGCAATACTGAACACCAAGACTACCATGGCTCCGAAATTGAGAACAACCGGAACACACCAGAATAGATCAAATTCTGAAACAAAGAAAAACCGAACAAAGAAACCGAAAACGAGAGAAGTATCGCAGAGGCCAATAACAAAGAAACCCGGATCAAACAAAAAGAAGAACGGCGAAAAGAAACCGAAACGTATTAGTAAAAAGGTGAACACAACGACGCAAAACCCAACGACAACAGTTCCAGGACAGCAGCAGAGCAACATAGCTCCATCTGGGAACGACGATGACGTTGAAATAGATTTATGCAGTTGCGAAAGTCTAGTTAACTTAAAGTAACTTGTTCAAAAGTAAGTCAAGATCAGGTCGACCACGGCAGCCATAAGATTTCGTTAAGCAATGGAAACTGCTGCAATATAAATCACTATATTTGAAACCACTAGGAAAAACAATAACATGGTGCTCTGTGAAAGACGGCATATTTGTTTATAAAACATGTTAGAGGAAGCTCTGCAGCACCCGAACTTTCTCTTAACCTCTACAAGTATTAAGTCTCATTTCAACACTAGTCACTTCTGTCTCGACTGTAGTGTGCACGCACAGTTAACGCGCTCAACACGGTACAGTATGTTTTTGCTACCGTAACGGCATTTGCAGTCGTGCTCGTCAATCGTGTGCTCATAAAACACTCCTACGCGTGTACCTCATGCTGGCATATTTAAAAGGTAAAGTAATGTAAGATAAGGTAGCACAGAATAAGATAACATAGCGTAATGCAAAGAAAGCCAATGTCTTCGTATACATACATTTAATCGGCTTTATATGTGTACTACCATCCCGATGGGAATGCAAGATTATCGTCAGCTGTGATACAGACACAAAATCAGCACTTGAGCCACGCGTGAGGCTCTTGAAATTGTCATGTGACTCTTTGAAGTTTCATTTGGCTTCATCTTAATTAAGCGCAGGTACTCCATCCATACAGTCATTTATCTATCCAATGGTCCATTCGTTTTTGCATCCATTCTTCCATCCATCCGTCAATTGCATCCTTTACTGGTCATTATGACGCTACCTACCTGTGAATCTGACGTACTGCAGTTTCACTAATAACCTGCAAATTTATGACATGTTATTTCACGTTTTCACTTAAATTCGTGCTATGTTATAGAACATGTGTATCATGACGACACGTTTTATATTCGTAATCAATTCCCATCTAGGTGGCTTAGTGCATGGCTGATGTACGTTAATACATTAAATCCTCTAGAACATTATGAGAATCTGACATGCCATCTTTATGGACAGACTGCCCTGTCATCGATTTGTTCTGGTCTTATTTTCCCCACGAATCCATACATGCCTGTTGTAGAGTCACGTTGTCATAATTGTGCGATAGCTTTACTTTACCGTATACCTTAACTATAATAGTCTTATGTTATCAATCGTATTATCACTTTGGTTTTCAAACAATAGCCATGTTATGCATTTATATGTAATGCGTTATGACAAATTATTGCCTTGTCAGTATTAATTTTAGGCCTATTTTTCTTATTTCAGTTTTACACGGACTTGTGAATGTGATAAAATAAATCTACAGATTGAACTTTTATTTACAAATATACATGAGTTTGATGAACACCATTTCATAATAACTTTGTCACATATCTCTCTGTTATGCATAAAAATATATAAGTGCAAAATGCATATTTTTGTTATTTCTTCAGCATCGGATAATGTTTGGTAATGATTAGGATTCTAAAGTAAATATAAGTAAGGTCAAATATCGCATGGTATATTGCGCTATTGTATGGTATGGTATGGTGTGAAGTGGTGTGTTGTGTGATGCGGTGTGGTATGGTATGTCATGGCATCACAATGTACGGTATGACATGGTATGGGCAGAAGACTGAAGATACTACAAGAGATGAAAATAGATACAGAGAACATGGACGAACACGAGGTACGGAAGGCAAATAGGAGTCCGAAAAAATGGAAAGACCGCAGGAAATGATGGAATAAAAGTCGAACTGATTAAGCAGAGAAAAATCAAGATGATAATAATGCAGCTGCTAGAGCTGTGCACCAGCTGAGCAGTGGGCAGAGTTCCGGCAGCGCGGATGGACGGCGTCATCACACCGATTCCTAAAAACTTGAGATAATGCACACATTCTAGAGACAATACTCTTTCGACAATTCCTGGAAGGATCATGGAAAACGTTGGTGCTGAATCGTATGAGGATTGCAGTTGACAAATTTTGTTACACTGGAGCAGACGGGATTTAGTCCAGGGCGATCCTGCTGTGAGGAAATTTAGAACTTATGCTGATTACAGAGAAGACTTTAATGTGGGAGATACCTGTACTGATTAACCGATTAGACCTTCCACAGGGAGTCGCTGTGAGTGTTAATAAAGAGCTATGAAATTCCTACAAAGATAATTAATATCCCCAGGAGCTTTTGTGATGGCGGTCGATGTGCGGCGAGATGTGGATGAGAGAAATGGGTGAGTTCTTTCAGATCAAAACGGGAATGCATGTATGTATGTACGTGGATGCGTTCTGTCGCCGATGTTTTTGCTTTGGCTGTTGATTGGGTGATGACGAGGGTGACAGAGGGTGGACTGAAGTGGTTAAGTGGAGATAAATTAAGAGCTTAGGACAGTTCGGATGACATCGCTCTGCTGGACAGCACATGGAAAGGCTTTAACGAATTAACATATAAAATTCTAGAGGATATAGCACAATTGGAATTAAGTATAAATCCGTAAAACAGCCTTGAACCAAGAAAAATTGACACTCCCATAATCAGTTTCAACAATAATTGTGAGTGCACAATTTACTAATAAATCGGACAGTCCACACACCTCCGCCCGGTCGCAACACCCCTTTCCAGACATTGTCTACTAGTAGTTCCTTATGAATTTTAATAAATGGCACCCATCGTTTTTAGAGACAGGTTATAATTCATCACAAGATCGTATGAACGTGCGCACAAATACGTTTCGGCTTTTGGTGGCTAATGCATGTGTATATTTATGAATGCATGCATGCAACTGGACAGACATTTCATAACACATCTTTAAGACGTTCGTCGTTAGCCTAAATGATACTGGATTTAATTCAAAACAGCAAGTTTAACAAAATGCGTATTGTGCTCAAATAAGTGGTATATCAAGAGGGACACCAAGGGTCAAGAAGAACGTCAAGTGATAAGAAAGAAAGAGGGAGGAAAGAAGAGAGCGGGGAGAGAGAGAGAACGACAGAAAGAGAAACTCAGCCTGTGTGGTGCTAGCGTCTTTTCAAAACACCAAGTGATATCACGTGACTGTCATAGAAGATCTTAACATACTGCAACATTCATTCATCGTACAAAGAAACAAACCGCTTTGTCAGTCGTCTTCTTTGTCCTCTTCCTTCTCCCATTCTCTTCATCCTTATCGACATCATCCTCGTCCTCCTCATCCTCATCTGCCTTTTCCCTCCTTTCCACCTTCCTCTACTTCATTCCTTCGTCTTCCGTCCAATGCCTACCTTCTTGTGTTAGTAGAATGCCTTCTCCGCCGTCTTCCTGACATCCTCTATTCCCTTCTTCCGCTCCTTCCAAATCTTTGATCGAAAGTCATTGTAACGCATTTCTTTATAAGCATACTGCAAATTTATTCGATCACACTAAGTGACAAACCTATGCGTCCATCCTCCTCCTACTACTTCCTTCGTATCATTTTCATTATAATTTTGCGCCTCCTAGCGAATTCAGTTATAAACGAGTGCAATGGCTGTGCATTGTGGGTGGAAGAACAGGTGGCGAGGGGAGGACTTACAATCAACTCTCTTATGCCAAGCCTCAAAAAATTAAGTTGCTAAATCCTCATCCCATTACTGCCTTTCAGTGCTAGAGCTTAAGGGTCTGTTCTTCTATTATTAATAATTAAATTTGCACACAAAGCATGCGGTTCTTAGAGCAGAGTCTACTTCGAGATGCTTTGTGCCATTATTTGCTTGATTTTGCATACAGTCTGTAGTCCAACATTGTCGCATGATATTGTAATGTAAAGCGTTTTTAATATTATTTTTTTCTTTCTACCCGAGGTATATATGATATCTGATTCATTATATTTAAAAAAAATTTTTATAGCGACACGAAGTGCATGTGATCCCTTGGGGCTTATTATTATTATTATTATTATTATTATATTTTATTTTTATTATTATTATTATCATTATTATTATTATCATCATCATCATAATCATCATCATCATCATCATCATCATCATCATTATTATTATAATTGTTATTCCTTTTAATTATTTATATAGAAGGTACGCTTACACATTTTAAAAAGTTCTTGCACGTTGCAATAAATGCAAAGTGGCAGTCACCCGTCATTTAAAAGTGGCAGTATAGTCAAATACTTACAATTATAGGCCTACATACATTATTTTTTGTATGCCCAGACTTTTACTGTTGCCCAACTGCGTTTCAGAGTAATTTCTCGAGTTCGTCGTCGATTTCTTGTGGTTTGGACTGTGTTTGGTCGCATATGATCGAAGCATGACCTCCATTTTGGGCTGGTCCACCTATTTAGAGGGTGGAAAGGTTACCCGCGTCAATTACGGATGGGTTCTACGACTAATCGACCGGCTACTGATTATAATTATTGATTGTCCTGTGCAGACCTGACTGTTCAAAGGAAGTCCGGACATTGCATCTTCTGCCATCTATGAGTGGTGATAAACATTAAGGTAACCTGTGCTGCAGATTTTATCGGCTTTTCTAGTTTCTTATCTTCAATGCAGCACGGTCCAAGTACTCGGAACATGCTGTCAACTGTTGATCCTGGATTGGAATGCATAGGTTTGGCTCTGCTTGTGCTCGGGAGCTCGCCGTTGTGAATTTTCTAGTTACATAATCACTGTTAATTTATTGCTGAACTTTTTGTTCTAATTAACTTTAACACCAGTTTGACTGATGTTGGTCTCGTCATGGTGAGGTACTAAAGGGCACTAAATTTAGTGTCTAGCTACATTCATTTATACATACATACATACATACACACATACATACATACAAAACATACGTACGTACCTACCTACCTACCTACATATATACTTACTCATACATACGTATATACTGGCTAAGAATTAAATGTTATTTCAAGCCTTCGTAACAGGTCACCAATCTGTTTTGTTTAGTTATTCATGGATTAACAGAATAAATTTTAATTTTCTTACAACTGAATGCAGGTTTGTTGGCCTTTAGCAATTTGAGTAAATAGCATTATCGGCATATATTTTGAAATCCTATAATATCCTGTTAACGCGATTGTAAAGTTTTCCAAAAATAAATTCGTGAAAATGTTGTCAGTTATGTTCGCAATACTAGGGGTTGTCATCAGCGGTAGATATTGTCGGTTAACATTTATAAGAACATCTTTTTATTTGCTAAAACATGCGGAAAGCAAACAGCAACATAGACTATAACACACAATTCAACTAAAAGACGAGAGAAAAGAAAGTCATATGAAGATCAGATAGTTAAGTAGGCGTGATTACAATTATTCTCGTCTAATCCAGAGTAAATTCCGATGCCTTCAAGATTCTGCTAAACATTATACGGCAGAATTGTAACTGAAGATAAACAAAGTTCACCAATTGTCTGTTTCCCTCGATATAAATCAATTTCGAACTGAAGCCGCAGCGTTTGGACGTCGATGCATTAATATCTATTCCAATCTAATGACTTCTATAGCGCCGTTATCATAGTGCCCAAGGCATTAGTTGACAATAGCTTAGTAACAGTAGGTTAACAGTGTGTCAGCCAAACATCTTCTCTATTTGCCCAAAATTCCCTCGAAATTGCAGAAAGCTTTCGACATCTATCCTGTTCCTTTCCTTCGGGGTCTTTTGAGATTGAGGTTGCTTTCCAGCTCCATTCGTTGCGTGCCCCTAGATATACACACAGCATGCACAACCGTCATTCCAGGCATCTCTTTTCCCTTCTCCTTTCTCCCTACTCTTTCGATTTTCTCTCCTCCTTTCCATTTACTGTTTCTCTTCTCTTCTTTCTTCTCCTTTCTCTCTACTCTTTCTCTTCTCTCTTCTCCTTTCTGTCTACTCTTTCTCTTCTCTTCTCCCTTTCTTCTATGTTATCTTTCTCTTCTCCCTTCTTTCTCTCTACTCTTTCTCTTCTCCCTTCCCTTTCTCTTTATTTCTTTATTTTCTCTACTCATCTTCCCTCACCTTTTTCTCTACTCTTTCTCTTCTCTTCTCCCTTCTCCTTTATCTTTATCCTTTCTCTTTTCTTTTCCATTCTGCTTTTTATATAGTCTTTCATTCTTCTTTCTCTCTATAACCTTTCGTTATCTCTTATCGCAGACAATCAAAGACTTGTCCGTTTCCAGCTAAATGTGATATTGAGGTGAAATCATGAATTAGGGCGATATAAGTACCTGGATGATAATAATAATGATAATAATAAAAATAAATATTATTATTATCATCATCATCATTATGAATATTATGAAACAATACTATTAATAGTATTAAGAAATAATAATATTATTATTATTTCTTTTGTTATTGTTGTTGTTATTATTAATATTATTACTATTATTATTATTATTATTATTGTTTATTATTATTATTATGCATTAATAATAATAATAATAATAATAATAATAATAATAATAATAACAACAACAATAATAAATCTATTGTTGCTGGAGCAACTAGAGCTGCTGTGGCGCACAGGCTGGCACACTGGAAACAGGTCGACTAGCTGCACCACCGATTCTCGTGATCTTGTCTGTAAGCGCAGTGGTGAAGAAGTAACCCTGATTTAGCGGTCGCATAAGTGTAGAGCGTTCTATGGGCGTTTCTTCGATGGAGCGCAAGAACTTCCGGTGTGGATCGGACGAACATCCAGCACCACCAACTCCCTCCTCTTCATCGCCGTCATCATCTGCTTCGAAGGCGTCTGCGTCGTGGGCTTCACTGCCCCGAGCGTCGACGTCTCCTCGACCTCGAACCGCCGGCTGACCTTCGACAGGCGGTGTGGCTCCTTGACCCAGAGGATCGGTTGGGGCCCGTCGGCTGGGTCTCGACGACCAGTTCCAGGTTCTCTCCTTTTCTTCTTCTTCTTCTTATTATTATTATTATTATAATCATTATCATCGTCAGCATCATTATCAATAAACCCTAACGTGTTATCACCATTGCATTTTGTGTCTTTGTCCATACTTGCAACCCCGGAGAATCATTGTTATTCCCACGAGACCCCGCTTCAGAAACTCCTTCGGAGTAGGTCAGTTCCCTCTAACTCTCTAACTCTCCCTCCCTTTGTTCAGCCTTCGTCCCGTCTCCACTTTTCCCATCGCACCGATTCATTTAAGGGCCAGGTTCCCCCCAGCAAGAACTTGCAGAGATGATGCCTCTGGGGTAATTTAACCGGGACGCAAAGATGCCTTAAATATCATGACAGGAATGGCTCTGTATGTTTGTGTCTGTGCGTTTGAGTTTATGTGTTTGTGTGTCTGTCCTTATGTCTGCGTGTTTGTTTGTCTGTGTGCCTGCATGCTTTCTTGTCTGTGTGCCTTTCTCTTCGTCTGACTGTTGATCTGTGTCAGTGTTGTATGTGTCCAAGTGTGTATGCGTCTTCTGCCTATGTGTCTATTTGTCCATCTGTCTGTCTGCATCATTGCCACCAATATCGTCATCGTAAACAGAATGACTGAGCTATCGTTATTTGTACAAAAACTTTCCCCAGAAATAATTCTTCAAACAGAAACAAATTAAGTGAACAGTGAAGAGAGTATAGGAAATCATACTATTCTCAATACCACCCGGAAAGTTGATCTTGAAACCAATTGCAAAACAGTTAATTATTATTTTAAATAAGTTGGACTCGTTATTATTATTATTATTATTATTATTATTATTATTATTATTATTATTATTATTATTATTATTATTATTATTATTATTATGTCACTATGACTTTGGAGGAGACTACATGATCAACCTGAGTCAAGGTCTCAATCCTATCGTCCTGGATGTATTATTAATTAATGTATTCTGTTATTCTTATTATTATCATATTATTATTGTTATTGTTATGCTATTAATAATAAGTTTTTAAATTAGTCTGAAGTGTAATAAATTTCGAACTTCAGCAGAAATTTCCATTTGAATCGATATAGTGTTTGTTCATGAGGCTAATTATGGTAACTTGCTCTCATTCATCCCCGATTCAAGGCCAGAAGAATTAATGAGTACAGATAAACAAACGGATCTAAAGGGAGCTCTAAATCACCCTCACTTAGCAACCCGGCAAGTTTGCTATGAAAGGAAACCGCTGCATTTTGCGGAGGTCGTATATAGACTTCTATAGAACAATGTAGGAACTGGAAATCGTGTCGGATAGAGTATTTCCAAATAATAGTATATGGATAAGAAGCTCTGTCTACAGCATGTCGAGAACTAAATGGCAGTTCCCGCATGCAACAGTAATAATCAGCCCAGAGTTTCGAGTCTACATGCAACTGCACAAAAATTCCGTGCCTCTATTTCCAATAATGCATGAATGCGAAACCCAGTCAGATGCAAGAACTTCCGTATAATCGGACTCGAAGCTCAATCTATCAACATACACTGAATTTATTGGTCAACTGACATCAGATAAAGGCACGGACTTCTGTATAGTAGTAAATGAAGATGAATCCCGCTGAGTGCATGATTGTCGTTGGAATCTGCCAGATGTTGCACGCTTATAGGCCTACAAGATCTAATGATGATGGGATGTCCTTCAAGGTAGGATGGTCTAGTAGCGTCGTGTCCTGTGTTACTGAGCTGCGAGGAAGATGGGCAATAAAGTAAAGCGATGAGTTGAGGACACGGATGGGCTGAGAGGAGAAGAGATGATTGGAGAAGGAGAGGGATGGATGAACTGAAAGAGATATGGTTGGAGAAAGACAGTGATTGGTGGATAGGAAAAGTGATTCTTGCAGACGGACATAGGTGGGTGGAGTGGAAAAGAGATGGACATAGAATGGCAGGAAAGGACGGAGAAGAAGATCGACGAGTGTTGAAGGGAAGTAGTTGGTTGAAAATGGAGAAGGGTAGAGAAGCACATGAATGGGCGGAAAAGACGAGTATTGGGTTCAGAAAGAGTGATGGATGGAGAAGTACACGGATGGTTGAAGAATGCGAATGTTGGGTGGATAAATGGTGTGACGGGTGGAGAAGTATAGGTATAGGCGAAGAGAACGACTGATGGATGGAGAAGTACAGGGATGGGTGGAGAAGAATTATGTATAGATAAATAAAGAAATCGGTGGAGTAGAAGCTCTTTGGTCTAAAAATAGAGTGATGGGTGGAGGAAAGCGATGGTGAAGAAGTCAAGTGATAGGTGAAGAACGCGAGTGGCAATTGGAGAAAGAGGGTGAGTCTAGAATGCAAGTGGTTGGTGGAAAAGGGTATAGATGGGTGAGCAAGGCGAGTGATAGATAAAGAGGAAAAGTGATGGAGAAGAAAAATAATGGGTGGATAAGAAAGGAGATGGATGGAAATTTGAAGTGCAGTGAATCAGTGTCGATAGTCAATATCATGAATGCAATAGCACGTACGCAGTAAGACATGCTCGGAAATGGTAGCAAACAAACTCTCAACCGATCGCCCAGTATAGGATGCATCATGGAGAATCCTGGGAAGGTGACACGATTTCTGAGGATTAGGTTTTTAAACAACTATCGGAAGATAAATTAATAAAATCATCCTACTCGGAGATTTTAATCTGATTCCTGAGGTTGTGAATGGAAAGTAAACCACGAAATTAAGCTATTTGTAAACAATCAGCCATCTTCAAATACTATAAGCACAGTGGCAGTTTAACCTCTTGTTCCAAGAAGACATGAATAGACCGTGTTGAACCGAAACTATCAGTTTCATGAACAATTGTAGGCTGCCCAAATATGATCTGCACGCATAATGATCTAACTGCATATCGCGATATCAGCCTAAAGCCTAACAGTAGTTTGACACCAGGGCGTGAGTGAGTGGGTGCCTTGGCTGGCAGGGTAGTTGTTTGGCTGGTGACTGCTTTCATTTAGTGCAGGCTCTAATTTGAGGAAGTAAATCAGTATAGCGTTGAATCGAATCAATCGTGATTTAACGAAATGTAACAATCGACTAATCCACAGTGAGTGAGTAAAGTTTTCAATTTCTGTAAGTTTCACTAATTCTTCATCGGAAGATTGGTAAACAACTGCATTTTTCACTCAAGAATTCCCACTGTATAAAAAATATGGATATTTGCAGAGAAAAAATCGGGCTTATAAAGGCACACGGGTAAGACAACTTTGTCATTAAGTTATCGTGACATAAATTGGAGTTATTAAAAAACTTAGATTTTTTGTAAATTGTTAAACTTTTTCACGATGAGTTTAAGTGAGTCGTTGCTCGTCTGCTTTCTTGTGCTGCAGCAATTCGGTAAGAGATTTCATGGATGAACTTATGACGTCTCTCAGCTCAGCATTGAATAACTTAATTAGATAACTTTAGATGTATGTATGCTAAACACGATTGATTCTCGTTTCCTTTCTAAGGTTAGCTGTATTGCAAGAAATACTCTGTTAAGGCAATGTCCGAAGCAACAGGACATCTCAGTATGCCCATAAGACAGTGCAGAGTTACTGCAGTTTGCTGTGACATAATCTTTACAGTAATCACACTAAATTTCTGTAAAGTATTCTGCACTGAAGGTGGACTAAATCCAGACAGTTTACGCATATTATCAGCATTCTGCAACTGCTTTAATGTACGGGGTTAATAGTGCACGACCTCTTGAACATCTGCTCTTTCCTGTAAATACCAAAGTAACCTATTAAGGAAATGTTATGCTTATTGTCGTTTTGTAGAACTCGTGTTTCATTTTTTAAACTTTTAGATTTCAGTCTTTTGTTGTGGACTGGCACCACCTAGAGTGGGTTTAGGCACTTATAATTTTACCATAAAATGATACTCGCATTGACCCATTTTGGCTTTCCAAAGAGCAGAAAACGAATATAAATGCTTTTTGGTTCAAGCACCTATGCTTTATTTCCGCACAACAACAATAGGCCTAAAATCATTGTGCAAAATTTAGGTCATAGACAACCGGATGTAATAGTTCACAATAATTGCGTGCCTTTATTTCCAATAACGCACTGATGCGAAACGCAGTCACGGACAAGAACATCTGTATAAATCGGACTCGAAGATCAGTGTATGCAACACCCACCCTTTTTGGAACAAATGGATAACATAGCAAATGTTAAATACTTTAAAATGTCTAAAATTATCCCTCGATAACAAGGCAAAGCAACTGATGACCTTGAAATATCCAAAAAGGAAACATCATATTTTGATCACAAAAGATAATTCGGATATCATAGAAGAGCATACAGAAGATCAGCTGAAAGTCGCTAAATCTACAGCGTTGAATTTCAACCTCTGGTGCGGATAAGGTTACTTGTGTAGAACTGATTTTTAAAACACGCTAATATGCACAAATATCCACTATATCGGCCTGAAAGAATATAGGTGTACAACCACCACATATAATTTATTGATGTTCACTTGTGTCAGTTCAAAGGTCAGAGTGTAACATTTAGTGGATCAATAGAGCCTACAGGTCCAATGAGAGTTGTTACTAGAGGGACCCCGGACTTAACTTCTGTGTATACCTCAAATTTTAATTTGCCAGTGATGTGGCCTTTGACAGAAATCGAAAAACAGTGTATTAACCTGTATTTCTGAGGTTCACACTTCCCAGAGACACTTTCCATCGTGGTCAACAGGAATACAGTATTGGTCGATTTCTCTCAAAGGCCATATTAATTGCAGACCAAAGAACTGCCTTCCCCATGAGGATTCTAGCAGGCTTCGTCAATTACATCATAAAAATTCACTAATCTTGGTATTGAGTCATTTATAATCACAATTACACTTTGATCATTTTGGTCAACTAAATTACAATCACCTTAGCTCCAATTACAGTCGCAATAAATTTTCAGTTTCGTCGTAAGTTCTCGATCAAGCATTACGTTAAACCTGGATCTTAGTTAGTCTAGGAGTTTCTCCTTTACTCGAATTTACTAACAAGAATATCGAATGTTTGTTCAGGTGCTCCACAATTCGGAATTTGCTTTCCAACTGGAGTGATAGTTACGTCCGGGCTTCCTCTTTCTTCTCCTTCGCCTACTCCATCTCATCCATTCAAAGAATGTGTGGCCGAGCAAGTTGTAAAACCGTGTGACAATAGCGATGAAGTGCCAGTTTTTTATGATAGCTGTGACACAGATGAGAATACAGACAACACCCCTCTTGTCGATAATGGCACAATGGAAAAAGTAAAGAACATTTTGGAAGAAACGATGGCGAAAGTAGAACAACTCTGCATTCAGGTATCATCTGACAGTTTCTAAAGCCATGCCGTTCAGTATAGTTCGCGATATCTCTTGGACAACCCATCAATTTTTTACACTATTAGTCATTCTTGTATCTTGCAATTTCGGGGAAAACGAACCAACTCACTTATATTTAATGTACTTACTTCCTTATATACGCATGAATTTTTTATGAATTCTATTTAATATGTGCATGATTGCATCGACATATAATTTTATAGTAAAATATATTTTTCACATAGTATATGTTTTTTAACATTATATGTCTAGAATTTTATAACAGCTAGAACCACCCCTCAGATATCGTCAATAACAAAGGAAGAATTGTACTTGGTGTTTTTGTTGATGATGATGATGTGATGCGACGGTGGCATTGACGACGACGACAAAAACGACGACGACGACGACGAATATGATACTAAACACCTTTGATGATGCTGTGTCGTTTCGTATTTGCAGACACTGGAGAACAGCAAGCGCAAATCCCTTGAATCGAAATTTCCAAAGGATAAGAGATGCAACTTAACTGCCTTCCCCATCCATCTCAAACAGGTGAGTCAGTCATCAACTTCCAACATCACATCCCGATTGCATCTTACGTGAAATGATGCCATAAGAGATAATATCATGTAATGCAGTGCAATCTGTTTTAACATGATACATGTAAGTAAGTAATAAGTATGTATGTATGTATGTGTATATGCATATGTATATATATATATACTTGACGTATGTTTGCATGTTTTTTGTATATATATCTATGTACGCGTGTATGTACATGCACGTTCTTGCATACATGTACATGCATATATACATAAATACATACGAGTTATAATTTCGCGACAATACCCTGAAAGTTGCCTGATCTACTATGTACACTTAATCGATGATGTGAAATTGAATTGATTCCAAACTCGAAGTCAACAAAGAATGCGTTAAGACTTTAAATTAGGATCATGAAGAAATTCTTCGCTGAGTCATGTCACCAGTAAGGAAACATTGTCCAGTTGTTGGACTGTATTTTAAGGCATCTTCATTTTATTGTCTTACATTCTCTTAACCTAACCTCTCCTCAACTCTGCGCACGTCTCCGTTACGTAACATTATGTATATGTGAATGACAGATTGAAAATGACGTGGTGAGCAGCAAGCTGTTGACGACCATCGAAAGAGTGTCTGGTTATCTCCATTACATGCAGAACGTCAGCAGTTTACAAGGGTTTGAAGACTTGAAAAACACCGCTACACAACTTATCATCGGTTCTCAAGGTCTTAGGACGGCTGCCTGCCATCTGTGGACTAAGCGGCATAAGCCTCTTTCCACGTGCTCTACTTACTACGAGAATTTGAACAGAGCAAAGCGCAGGTATCGTTTGGCGCAGCTTCAACGATTGATTTACAACGACCTTTGCGAAGGACTGAGGAGCATCGCTTAAACAAATGCGGAATATGGAGAGGAGCAGGAAAAGGAAGACAGAAGGAATCTGTCCCATTCTCAGCACTGCGAAGTCACAGAATTTTCTCGTTGTGTTGTTCCTTTCAGGGTGAGAACTGATGTGCATGTCTTGAATAACAACGCATAGAACCCAAGACTATATAGTAGATCGCATCCAATCAGATTTTATTAGGTTGAATCTTAATTGGTGTACAGAGCGATAGATTTGACAAAATGAAGTTTCATTATAATTAATTAATTTGCAATATGAAGTATAAAATTAAAATTCTGCGAACCAGATCAAAATAGATTCAATTTAACTAAATTGGATCAAAGTAGGATCAAACTTTATAACGGATTAAATGGATTGGTCCAAAGTATACAAGCTTCTAATAGAATTGTTCAATGATGTGGTCTGCAAAAGTTACTTTTGTAGATTTGTTTGCATTCACTAAAACAGTATTAATTTAAACCAAATTAGATTAGAATATGGCCACAAAAGTTAAAAAATTAAAAAAAATATAGTTTCTTTATTATTAGTAATTGGTCAGATTGGACCGAATTAGAAGTATGGCCCAGTTCTTCTAAATATTAGCCTAGCTTACACGTTGTTCACAAAAGATTTCAGCGTTTACGATTATGTATGCAAATGTGTGTTTTGAGTGCTCTGAGAAACTTAAAATTATGTCTACAATGAGATATCATTTTAGCTGCAATCAAAACAGAGAATTATCATGCATGCATGAGAGGTTTATGTTTAATAGACCGACATTGCTTCTTTTTAATACACTGGAAACTTGTTATAACACGATTCATTATAAGAAAAGTTCTGATATAACACGGCCAGAGATATGGATTTCAAAATTAAATTTACCTATTGAAAAAACTCGTTTTACAACCCAATCCTGCCAGAAGACGGCTCTCAATAAACTCCCATAACAGAGTTATCACGAGTTTCTGGTGTATGTCGAGAAGGCTAGTCATCTTGTAATTACTGTAAACGATTGACTGCAGACTACGTATCTCTTATTATCTCCCACTGATCTTGTTACGGATTGTAATCCAAAAATTGTAATATACTTTTCAAGTTGTCAAGCCTTTTATTTAGTGCCATTATTAGCGATGTAGGCCTATGTATGTAGCTAGAGCATCACTCATGGACATCTCAACAACACACGTTGAGATTGGCATCCAGCCATAAATGCGACTAAGATGAAATTGCAAAGGAGATCGTTATAATGAGTGTCTTTTAGTACAAATATAGGCGCTAAATAAATGTATCGTTACATTGCACCACATTAAAAAGGCTTTAACCGATTCGGTTGTGGATCGTCATAAGATGGCGGCATGTGTACTTTATACTTCGCTAAGTAAACTGTAATAGTGTAACTCTTTTGCGTCGGTGAAGTGACTTCCGGTGTGCGATTATGATAACACAGCGCCCGTCAGTATACCATATAACACCATGTTTTACCATATAATATATACAAGTACGTATAATAACATGTATCTGATAGGATACTCCGTCTCACCATTATTCTGTATGCCTACCTCTTATTGCGCACCGTTTCTATTACACTGATTTAATTTATCGTGGATGCTGTTATTTATATTCACAATTTTTGTTGCTGCAAAAGCAGAATTAGTTTACTTTTTGATTTTGCACACGTTTTGATGTTACTCAGAGTTAATCTATTGCTCGAACATTATCAGGTAACCTCATTATTCTGTTTTATATCTTTACGTGCTTTAATGCTAATATTTTGCTAAAGTTTTTGTGTTTATTCGGAGTTCATGTTTTCACCATTATTCTAAGCTTTCCAAAGAGTTCTAAGTCAGTCGTCGTTTTTCATTTGCGTTGATTGAGTAGGCCTACTCTAGTTTGCTTGTGCTAGTTCCAGTGTTGACCGATACTACCACACTGCAGAACATTATCATAATCACCATTTCAGCATGTCTTCTGTAGCCTCTTCGTTCGTTTTAAATTGTATCTATTACTTTTTGAACCAATTATAAATTATCAAATTGATAAAGGAGGATAGGAGATTATGGTTTAAGTCAAACGTTGTTATATTTGCATGTCATTGCTCAGGTTTTGTGTCATTGTGCGCTTTTTATCAGTGAAAGACTTGAAAATAAAAGGAATTAAAGAAACCGTCTTGGCAGTGTTCTGTCTCCGTATCTCAGAATATCTCTACTTGTCTGTCTGTTACCCTGTGGTCTGTCCTTATGTTTCCCTGTCTTTTGCCTTGTCTATTCATGCCTTCCGAGGTATCTCTGTCTTTGTTTCTCTGTCCCTGTGTATCAGTCTCTGTGTCTCTTTCTCTGGCTCTATGTATCTATGCCAGGGGCGCTAAACCTAGATATGATACAAATTGCATCATAGAAATTTCAAAGAAAATCAGTGGATTAATTTCATGGCACGAACTGCATCTGCGAGGATACAGAGAATAGCCAAGAGTTACTCTGAAATCTTCTTGAGAATGGCAAAGCCAATTTATGGATGCATTCGTATTCTCGCTGCGTTCCCCCACAGTACGCGATTCTGACAATCCTTTCGTATATGAAGACACTGAGGAAAAGTTAAACTTCAATATTTCTTTCACTGGCCTAAGCACAGGGCTGGAAGAAGGGTGTTGAATTGTGCCATTCACAAACATAGGACCTAGGGTCTATTTTTTCAGTGCCATAGAAAAAGTCAGTGCCACGGAGGAATAGACGACATGGCAGTTCGCTCTCTCTGTCTCTGCCTCTTTCTCACGCGCAATATAATTTCTTAATAGAAACACTGCACATGCACGTGTAAGATGCAACTAAAGGTTACTTACTTTATTTTACCCACTTTAAATTTAACAGTGCATATCAACATGCACGACAATGCAGGTTTCACCATATCTTGTACTTTGAATATCATTTAAAAAATTTCTAGCATCATTGGTAGAGCTCCGCAAAATTAATTGTCGTTCGATTTTTTTGTAATTAAATCGAATTCAATTAGTCACATCTCCCTTCCTTGTCTTTCGGCCAACTAGTCGTGCTTAAGATGAACTTGCAATGGTTTCTTTTAGTACTGTCCTACAACTATTTTGGCATGGGAAGCTCTGCGTGTAGGGCATGAAGGAAAGAGGGTACTTCACCTCAATGGCTCAGACCTTACACGTTGAGAGGCTTTTTCTCATTCATTGGGCGTCTTTCTCCTTCAAGTCCAAACTACAATGTGCACCCTGTGCATGTGACTGTTTTACTCAGCCACTGATTTATCTCTGCCAATCCCTCGCTCCCTGTCTTTCTCTCTCTCTCGCCCTACCTTTCTAAACCTGTTTGTATGTTTGCATATTTATTTGTATGTATGTCTCTCTGTTTGTTAATTAATTTATATCTGTCTGCGTGCTTGTCTATCGGTGACTTCTCTGACTGTCTCTGCATGGTCAATCTGTATGTTTCTCTCCCTGTTAATTGTCTGTCTTCTTGCTCTCTTGCTCATTCTCTAGCTATTTTTGTCTCTCTCACTCTCAATCTCACTCCATCTTTCTCTATCTTTCACTCTCAATGGTTCAGTTCCAATGTTGTCGCGTGATACATGGCCTGCTGATGGAATTCTACTCAAGTGGAACATGTCTCGTACAAACGGATGTGATTAACGGGCAATGTATATACGTCTCAAAAATGGCTTTCGTTACTTCCCATAAGAGAAGACCATGGAGAGTCAGAAGAACAGAGAAAAACAAACAGCCATACAGAGACTGAGGCTTGAGATACAGAAATACAGATGGTGAGAGACTGAGGCTGATGCAGATACAGACACAAAAGGTGATGGAGAGGGAAGGAAACGGAGTAATATAAATTAGAGAGATAAGCAAGAAAATGTAAAGTGTTTAGGACGAAAATGCACGTAATCGAGACGCTTTATATTTTAACAATATTTTCAAAAAATGTTTAAAAGTTGCTTTTTACAAATAGTTGAATCTGAACAATAAGTTTTTGAATCTGGTTTTATTAGTCGTTTTTTCACTAACATAGTTGGATATTATAAAATTTAACTCCAAATTTCCAGAGTAAGTTTGCTGGCACGCTAATCAAAAGGTTGGAGTTTCAAATCCTCGTCTGAGCAGAAATTTCTTTCGATACTTCAGCAACAATTGTGGTCTCTAGCGAATTCAACTGTAATGAGTACACTGGCCGTACACTATCATTGGTAATATCAGGCGGCGAGGGAGAGGGTTGACCACCCGCCATCATATGCCGAGCGTTCCAGTGAATAATGTCGTGTGTTATTCGCCACCTAGCGAGTAGAAACACGTTGAACTAAACTGACCCCAGATATAAGGAGATGACATAATACTGCAATGCCATCTCGCGAGACTCGGTGGTCGATAGATTGAGTGCTTGTCAAACAAAGCAGAGTAACTGTAAATATACAAGGTTTTTTATATGCGACCGTATGGCCTCGATTCTGCTCATTTTTTATTGAATTCATCGGATCAAATCCTTCACCACTGCTGCCCGTTTGAATAAGCGCCGCGCCATTTAAGGCCTCGGGTACGGACCGTGCTAGCCGGATTTTCAAATATCTGAATTATGGCCACTATCGGTAAGCGAACAGGCATCTTCACTCTCAGAGGCGCCCAAATCTTCTAACGTTACTCTGTCTCTTTTCGACAAATTCAGTCTCGGGTCAGAACACTAAGTTCTTAATATTTTCTAGACAAATGAATGGGACTCACACCAGTTTTTTTCGCTTAAAGAAATTGAGTAGACGTTGTGTACGTTTCTCAAGCGACGCTGTAAAAAGGTGATGCACTATTGGGTGCTTTTAGGCGAAGTTTGCGATTTCGTGCCTCCTCTGAACGGTTTACAGTGAACAGGGACCTACAGCAAATCCTAAGAATTGCACACTGCCATAGCTTTATGCTCTGTCATAATATAAGGGCGCTAAATAAACTCCAAAATAATAATAAAGTAGTACTGACAGCGGGTTGCCTTCCAGCTCCATTCGCTGCATGCCCATATATATATATATATATATATATATATATATATATATATATATATATATATATATATATATATATATATATATATATATATATATATATATATATATATATATATATATATATATATATATATATATATATACTCATAAAGTATATGCACAACCATAATTCCAAGCATATCTTCTCTCTTCTCCTTTCTCCCTACCCTTTCGGTTCTCGCTTCTCCTTTCTATCTACTATTTCTCTTCTCCTCTTTCTTCTCCTTTCTCTACTCTTTCTCTCCTCTCTTCTTTCTCTTTATTCTTTCTCTTCTCTCTTCTCCTTTTTCTTTATTCTTTTACTTCTCTCTACTCCTTTCTATCTACTCTTTCTCTTCTCTTTTCCCTTGCTTCTCTGTACCCTTTCTTTTCTCTTCCCCTTCCCTTACTTTTTATTCGTTCTCTTCTCGTCTCCCTTCTCTTTTCTCTCTGCACTTTCTCTTCTCCCTTCTCCTTTACCTTTATTCGTTCTCCTATCTTCTCCCTTTGTCTTTTTCTGTAGTATTTCTGTTCTCCTAGATCTCTACTCTTTCCTTATCTCATATCGCAGACAATCGACGACTTGTCTCTTTCCAGCTGACCGTGCCATTGAGGCGAAATCATGAATTAGGCGATATTGGTACCAGGTTGATAATAATAATAATAATAATAATAATAATAATAATAATAAGAAGAAGAAGAAGAAGAAGAAGAAGAAGAAGAAGAAGAAGAAGAAGAAGAAGATGATGATGATGATGATGACGAAGCAGAAGAAGAAAAAGAAGAAATCAGTGGAGTAGTCGATGCTGGGTGTAGAATTAGAATGCTGGATGGAAAAGGACAGCGATGGTAAAGAAGGCAAATGATAGGTGAAGAAGTCGAGTGGCAGGTGGGGAAAGAGTGTGAGTGTAGAAGGCAAGTATGTGCTGAAAATGGGTAAAGATGGGTAAGCAAGGCAAGCGATGGCTAGGCAGGAAAGATGATGGTTGGAAAAAAAGCGTGTTTGATACAGAAGAGAAATGATGGGTGGATAAGAAAGGAGATGGATGGAAATTCGAACTACAATGAGTGAGTGTCGATAATTAATATCAGGAATGCACGATCATTAAGCAGTAAGACATGGGGGAATGTGTCGCAACCCTCACTCGATCTGCTGTGTCCTGTTGAGAGCGCGGCACCTACAAACTCTAACCAGAGGTTTGTTTTAATATTTTAATCAAACTATGAAGTGACTATAGCCTACATCTTTAAAAGTGGTAAGAAATCTAGTAAAGTTCCTATCTAAATCTATCATCGAACTGCTCCATTCTCTAAATCTGGTCGAGAATCTTTTGTCGGCGATCGATGGTTGTAGCGATCCTCTCTTTAATTCGCGTTTCTATTTGTTGAGTTAAGCTGAGGAACAGCTTACTTATTTAGTTAGTTAGTGTGTAGTAGTTTGTGTAGTTGGTAGTAGTAGATTTATGTATAAAGGCTGTAGTTGATACAGTATTGTAGGCAGGCCAACTTATATGAGTCATAGCTAAACTATAGCAAATGGCCAACTTAGGTAGGAACATGGTTTTACTAGATAGTATGGGACTATGCCACGTCAGCACGACGGATGTTAGCCTACATGGCGATTTTACCAAAGATAAATCAGACAGAGCAGATTTGAAAATTAAACAGCAGCTGATGTCATGACCAGACGACTCTAGCGATGGACGGTTGGCAATGGTCATGCGAAGATCAGCAACGACGGTTAGCGGCCATTGTATAGCAGATGAACTTTTACTGGTATAAGAAGAGGTTTCATATATTCGGTCAGTGAGTTCCGTTTGTTTTTGCATGTCGATCTAGACGTGAAAAACACCTTCGAAACCTCCGTACGTACGGTCGATTTGTATGCGTACATGTCGATGATCGATCGTTCCTATATTTCTATTATTCTTCGTATAAGGAGTTTCCTTAGAGTGTAGGAACTTTTGAAGAAATGTAGAATTTACCTGTTTCCCGAAAGGGGCCATTGTCGTATCGGACTGAGAAACTCATAATCCACACAAAGGAATTTTCGTTCGATACTGCTAAGCGATCTGCATAACGCAATCGTACTTTGACCAACGAGTAACGTACGTTTCGTTTACTTTGTCGTCCAGTGAATGGAATAAACTGGAATTATCTTGAACTTGCCTACAATAAAGTCAAAGGGTTACAAGAAGAAATGGCGGATTTCCTTCATCTGCTCATGGAAGCCTATCAACCAAGTTTGCCTAGAAAGGGACTTTGGAAAATCACACGTTCTCGAGAACGTTTCCTCGAAATCAACTAATCTCCACAAGAACTCAGGCCTTTAACAATCTACAACTCATCAAAGGGAGGGAAGAAGTAAAATTACTTCTTTAATTGAGATAGCTAGTTTAGCAGTTGACCTGCAGTAGTACTAGCATGTGGTAGATGTTGATTGATGATATTATAATTGAACTTGAACATATTGTCTAGGTTAATAATTTATTTCTATAACAAAACTGTTTTTTAACTATACAATTAGTTTAACGAGCCAAAATTGCGTCATGATCAATATCCTAATTTGAGATTGACAATATAAGGCTTGGGATATATGTATTTTGACATAAACTGTTAGTCATCTGCATGTACCCTTTCCCAAGGTCTTATGATAAGAGAGGCCAAGCCCTTTAGTGTTTGAAATTCAAACAATAATCTGTCACTAAGGTAGAAAATTTAAGGGTACAACCGGTACATTTATATAGGACCGGTACAATGGTACAGCCTTCGCCTGGGGCGATTTCGCAAGCGATGAAGACGATGAGCGACGATGATCCAACCAGCCCTTGATCGAGACTTCTGTGATCACATATATAGCGGGGCCTCTTCCATGGCCGCTATCGCCGATTGTATAACGGAGGGGACCGATTAGCCTTAGCCTCCTCCGTTCCCTTTTGAGTCCTAAATTAACGGGCTATAGAACCGCTTCTCGAGCTATACAATGTCCGCTCTGTTTAGTTAAGAATTATAATGTCTGTGCTCGTCACGACGAGTGTCACTGAAGTCGAGCGATTAAGACTCATGTGCGATTCCCGGGTCTTTGGCTGATGACTCGGATCATCTGGTTGGTCAGTAGCTTTTCCTTGGTGTCGAGTTTCGCCTCTTTGTTTTGATCGTGCGTGGAGTATCCCTCTCGTGATGCAACTTCACCGACATGTTGTCGTGCGTCTCGTGGTATCCCTCTCTCCTTTCCGTTCCATTGCGGCCCTTTCGAAGCTGGCACGGTCAAGTTGCGAGACTACACCGTCACAGAATGGTAACAAACTCTCAACCGATCGTCCAGTGTAAGATGCATCATGGAGAATCCTGGACAGGTGACACGTTTTCTGAGGATTAGGTTTTTGAACAACAATCGAAAGATAAAATAATAGTCATCCTACTGGGTAATTTTAATCCGATTCCTGAGGTTGTGAATGGAAGGAAAAGCAAGAAATGAAGCTAATAATAAATATTCAGCCATCTTTAAATACTATAAGCACAGTGGCAGTTTAATCTCTTATTCCAAGAAGACATGAATAGCCCGTGTTGACCCAAAACTATCAGTTTCACGAACAAATGTAGGCTGCCCAAATATGATCTACACGCATAATGATCTGACTGCATATTGTCGTAACAGTCTAAAGCTTAACAGTATTTTGACACCCTGGGTGAGTGAGTAGGTGCCTTGCTGGATGGGTAGTTGGTTGGCTGGTGACGGCTTTCATTTATTGCTGGCTTCATATTTGAGGAAGTAAAGCAGTATAGCGAATTAACATTGATTTAACGACATGTAACAATGGACTAATCTACAGTGAATCAGTAAAGTTGCCAATTTCTATAAGTTTCACTAATTCTTGATCGGAAGATTGGTAAACATCTGCATTTTTCACTTAAGAATTCCCACTGTATAAAAAATATGGATATTTGTGGAGAAAAAAATCGTTCTTATAAAGGCTCGCGGGTAAGCCAACTTTGGTATTAAATTATTGTGACATACATCGGAGTTATTATAAATTTGCAATATTTAATTATTTCTTAATTGTTAAACTTAAACGATTTACACGATGAAGTTAAGTGAATCGTTGCTCGTCTGCTTTCTTGTGTTGCAGCAATTCGGTAAGAGATTTCGTGAATGAACTTATGACATCTGCCAGCTCAGCATTGGTTAATTACATTAGATAACTTTGCATGTATATGCGCTAAACACGATTGATTCTCGTTTCCTTTCTATGGTTTGCTGCACTGCAAATGATACTCTGTTAATAGCAATGTCCAAAGGTACAGGACCTCATTGTGCCCATAAGCCCGTGCAGCGTTAATGTAGTTTGCTGTGGTATAGCCTTTACAGTAATCATGCTAAATTCTGTAAAATATTCTGCACTGAAGGTGTACTAATATCAGACAGTTCACGCATAATATTAGCATTCTACCACCACTTTAGTCGCTGAGGTTAATAGTGCACGACCTCTTAAGCATCTGGTCATTCCCGAAAATACCCAAGTAATCTAGTAAAGAAATTTTATGATTATTGCATTTTTGTAGAACTCGTGTTTCTTTCTTTAGATATCAACGCTTTGTTGTAGAATAGTGTCACCTAGGGTCGATTTAGGCACTTGTAAATTTATCTAACGTTGATGCCCGAATTGACCCATTTTGGCTTTCCATACAGCAGAAACCCAATACATATATGCTGTCTAGTTCACACCCCCATACTTTATTCCCATGCAACAAAAATAGACCTAACATCATTGTGCAAAATTTAGACCAGAGACAACCAGTGGACTTTCTCTGCAGGGCACCCGTTTTTTGGGCAACCAGATAACAAAGCAAATGTTAAAACCTTAAAGTATCTGAAATTATGCCTCAGTAACGAGACAAAACAACTTCTAACTTTTAATCATCTAAAATGTAAGCAACTTATTTTGATCACAGGAGATCATTCCGGGATCAAAGGAAAGCATACAGAAGATCAGCTGAAAGTCACTAAATCAAAACATTATACCAGATGATGAATCTTCTTCCAGTATGAGTAGAGTAAGGAGAAAAACGGGCACACTGTGCCTACGCTAAAGGGTTCTATCGGATTTTCTGCAACCCTAATCCACTGCAATATTGTGTACCCATGCGCCCCAATTAGGTCCACATGCAGTGAATGTATGGAGTGAAAGCGCGGATAGCAACTACAGGATTATACCACAGCAACTAAGCATGTGGTTTTATGCATGTGCTTATAAGAAGAAAGCCCTGCATCTGATGGTAGATCGAGACACGCCCGCAAAATTATACAATTACTCGATACGTTGCACAGACCGATTCATCAGTTTCCATGTTAGCCTACAGCGTTGAGTGACAAGCGCTGCTGCGGATAAGATTACTTGTGTAGAACTGATTTTAAAAACACGCTAACACGTACAGATATCCACTATATAGGTCAAGAAATTTACAGGCCTACAACCGCAAGATATAATTTATTGATGTTCACTTGTGTCAGTTCGAAGGTCAGAGTGTAACATTTAGTTGTTACCAGAAGGACCCCTGACTCAACTTCTGTGTATACCTCAAATTTTGACTTTCCAGTAATGTGGCCTTTGAGAGAAATTCAACAACAGTGTATTAACCTTTATTTCTAAGGTCCACACTCCCCAGAAACACTTTCTATCGTGGCCAACAGCCAAACACTGTTGGTCGATTTCTCTTAAAGGGCAATTACTGGCAGACCGAAGAACTATCTTTCTCTGTGAGGATTTTAGCGGGCTTGGTTAATTACATCATGAAAAATTCTATTAAATAGCAATTACTTTGGATTTAGTCACTTATAATTACAATTACACTTTGTTTATTTTGGTCAATTAAATTACAATCACTTCAGTGCCAATTACAATCGCAATTAGTTTTCAGTTTCGTCGTAAGTTCTCGATCAAGCATTGCGTTAAGCCTGGATCCTAGCTTGTCTAGGAGTTTCTACTTCTATACTCGAATTTACTAACAAGAATATCGAATGTTTGTTCAGGTGCTCCTCAACCCGGAGTTTGCTTGCCAACTGGAGTGATAGTTACGTCCGAGCCACCTCTTTCTTCTCCTTCGCCTACTTCATCTCATCCATTCAAAGAATGTGTGGCCAAGCAAGTTATAAAACCGTGTGGCAATATCAAAGAGAAGCCAGTGTTTGTGAAAGATGACAAAGATAAGGTGTACGACGCACCAAGGGTCGGCAATGTCAAAATGGAAGAAATAAAGAACATTTTGGAAGAAACGATTGCGAAAGTAGAGCAGTTCTCCATTCAGGTATCATCTGACACAGTTTCTAAAGCTATGGCATTCAGTATAGTTGGCTGCATCTCTTGGACAACCCATCAAATTTTTAAACTATTAGTCGTTCGTCTTGCTTGAAATTTCAGAGGAGAACGAACCATCTCTCTTATATTTAATGTACTTAATTTCTTATATGAGGATGAATTTTTTCTGAATTGTATTTAATATCTGCATGACTGCATCGCTATATAATTTTATGGTATAATATATTTCCACATGGTATATGCTTTGTAACATCATAGGTCTAGAATTTTATAACAACTGGAACCACCCCTCAGATATTGTTAATACATAAGGAAAGAATTGTAGACGATGACGATGTGATGCTACGGGGCAATGACGATTACAACAAAAACAACGACGACGACGATGATTATGTTACTAAACTCTTTTGATGATGTTGTGTCGTTTCGTATTTGCAGACACTGGAGAACAGTGATCGCAAAGAACTTGAATCGAATTATTCAAAGAAAGGCAGATGCAATTTCACTGCCTTACCCCTCGATCTCAAACAGGTGAGTCAGTCATCAACTTCCATCATCCCATCACGATTGCAGTCTTACGTGAAATGATGCGATAAGAATTAAAATCATGTTATGCAGTGCCATATGTTTTAATGATACATGTAAGTAATAAGTATGCATGTATGTATGTATATATGTATATATGTATGTTTGTGACGCATGTGTGTATGTTTGTTTGTATATATCTATGAATGCATGTATGTACATGCACGTTCGTGCATACACACGTACATACATATGTATAACTATAAACAAGTCATAAATTCTAGACAATACTCTGAAAGTAGCCTGATCTATTTTCCACACTTAAGCGATGATGCGAAATTGAAGTCATTCAAAAGTCAATTTTAACGAAGAATGCGATCATTGTCTAAATTGGATCGTGAAGAAAATCGTTGCTGAGTCATGCAACCAGTAAGGAAACGCTGTCCAGTCGTTGGACTGTATTATAAAGCATCTAAATTGCCTTGTCTTACATTCTCTGAACCTGCCCTGTCTCTCCTCAACTCAGCGCACGTCTCCGTTACGTAACATTATGTATATGTGAATGACAGAATGCAAGTGACGTGGTGAGCAGCAAGCTGTTGACGACCATCGAAAGAGTGTCTGGTTACCTCCATTACGTGCAGAACGTCAGCAGTTTACGAGGGTATGAAGATTTGAAAAACAACGCTACACAACTTATCATCGGTTCTCAAGGTCTTAAGACTGCTGCCTGCCTTCTTTCGAATGAGCAGCATAAGGCTCTTTCCTCGTGCTCTACCTACTACGAGGATTTGAACATAGCAACACGCAGCTATCGCTTGGCGCAGCTTCAACGATTGATTTACAACGACCTTTGCGAAGGACTGAGGAGCATCGCTTAAACAAATGCGGAATATGAAGAGGAACAGGAAGAGGAAGAGAGGAGGAATCTGTCCCATTTTCTGCACTGCGAAGTCACACAATTTTCTTGTTTATTTCTCCGTTTCAGGGTAAGAACAGGTGTTCATGTC
Organism: Norana najaformis; assembly: GCA_964023275.1. NCBI lineage: Eukaryota > Metazoa > Annelida > Clitellata > Crassiclitellata > Hormogastridae > Norana > Norana najaformis. The sequence continues at coordinate 20,719,995 of OZ029921.1, forward strand.
TTGAATAACAACGCATAAAACCCAAGACTATATAGTAGATCGCATCCAATCAGATTTTATTAGGTTGACAAAGTAGACAAACTTCTAATAGAATCGCTATATCATGTGATCGTGTGGTTAGATTTTGTAGATTTCTTTGCATTCATTTTTAAAAAATAATTAATTAAAATCAAATTCGATTAGCATATGGCCACAAAGACAACAAAATTAACCATTATTGTTACTTTGTTTATTAAAAATTTATCAAATGGGGCGGAATTAGAAATTTTGTCCCGTTCTTCATAAACGCTAGCTTAGCATACTCGTTGTTTATATACAACTGCAACTGTCTGTTTGAATGCTCTAAGAAACTTAAAATTTATGTCTACAATGAGATATCACTTTAGCTACAATCAAAACAGAGAATTTTCATAAATGCATGATAGGTTTATGTTTTATAGACGAACATTGCTTCTTTTTAATACACTGGAAACTCGTTACAACATGAATCGTTATATGAACAATTATGATATAACACGGCCAGAGATATGGATTCCAAAATTAATCTACCTATAGAAAATAATCTCGCTTAATAGCACAACCCTGTTAAAAGGCAGTTCTTGTTATGGCTCCCGAAACAGAGTTATCACGAGTTTATGGTGTATGTAGACAAGACAAGGCATCTTGTAATGAGCGTAAACGAATGACAGGAGCCTATTTATCTCTATTATCTCCCACTGATCTTGTTACGGATTGCTATCCAAAGATGGTAATCCATTTTCAGGTTGTCAAGCTTTTATTTGGCGATATCATTAAAGATGTAGGCCTATGTATTTAGCTACAGCTTTCATTCATGGACATCTCAACTACACATGTTGAGAATAGTTCCATGTATGCGACTAAGATGAAATAGCAAAGAAGCTCGTTACAATGTGTCTTTTAGTACAACATAGGCGCTAAATAAATGTAACTTTAGATTACACAACATTAAACTGCTTTCACCGATTCGGTTGTGTATCGGCAAAATATGGCGGCAGTGTACTTTACACTCCGCTAAGTAAACTGTAATTGTGTGACTCCTGCATCGGTGGAGTGACTTCCGGGGTGCGATTGGCTGTGACAACACAGCGCCCTTCAGTATTCCATATAGCACCATATTTTCCCATATAATATATGCAAATACGTATAATAACATGTCTTTGATAGAATACTTCGTCTCACCATTATTCTGTACGTCTACCTCGTATTGCGCACAGTTTCTATTACACTGATTTAATTTAATGTGGATGCTGTTATTTATATTCATAATTTCTGTTGCTGTGTTAATTATGTTAGCAAACGCACCATTAGGTTACTTTTTGATTTTGCATACGTTTCGATCTTAATCAGAGTTAAACTATTTCTTGAACATTATGAGGTGACATCATTATTCTGTTTTATACCTTTGCGTGCTTTCATGCTCATTTGTTGCTAATATTTTTGTGTTTATCTAGAGTTTATGTTTTCACCATTATTCTGAACTTTCCCCAGAGTTCTAAGTCAGTCGTCGTTTTTCATTTGCGTTAATTGTGTAGGCCTACTCTAGTTCGCTTGTGCTAGTTCCAGTGTTGCCCTAAACTGCTACAATGTAGAACATTATTATAATTACCATTTCGGCATATCTTCTGTAGCCTTTTCGTTCATTCTAAATTATATCTATTACTTAATGAAACAATTATAAATTATCAAATTGATAGAAGAGGATTGAAGATTATCTCTTAAGTTCGCCGTATGATGGTAGATGTGCATTTTTGTTTTAAATGGAATTAAATTATTGCAAACTGTGTTAAACGTTGTCATATTTGCTTAGCATTACTAAGGTTTTGTGTCATTGTGCACTTTTTATCAGTGAAAGACTTGATAATAAAAGGAAATCAAGAAACGTTCTTGGCAGTGTTCTGTCTCCGTCCCTCAGAATATCTCTACTTGTCTGCCTGTCAGCCCGTTTGTCAGTTCATGCGTTTCCCTGTCTTTTTTCTTGTCTATTCACGCCTTTGGGTGTATCTCTGTCCTGGTGTCTCTGTCTCTGTGTCTCTTTCTCTATTTGTCCATGCCAGGGGCCGTCTAAACCTTGCAGATATGATACAAACTGCATCATAGAAATTTCAGAGGGAATCGGTGGATTAATTTCATGGCATGAACTGCATCTGCGAAGATACAGAGAATCACCAAGCGTTACTCTAAGACTTTCTGGACAGTGGAATCAGCCAATTTATGCATGCACTCGTTTTCTCACTGTGTTTCCCCACAGTACACGACTCGGACAATCCTTTCGCACATGAAGACATTGAGAAAACGATAAACTTCATTATTTCTTTCACAGGCCTAAGCAGAGGGTGGGCAAAAAAGACGGCTAAATTGTCCCACTCACAAACAGAGGACCAGGTGGTCTATTTTTCCAGTGCCAAAGAAAGAGTCAGTGCCACTGAGGATTAGACGCCTATGCTAGTTCTCTCTCTTTCTCATACGCAATCTCTCTAATTTTGTCAGAAACCTACTGCACATGCACGTGCAAGATGCAACTAAAAGCTACTTGCTTTCTTTTACATACTTTAAATTTACCAGTACATGTCAACATGCATGAGATTGCAGTTTTTCACCATGTCTTGTACTCTGAATATCATTTTAAACTATGCTGCCATCACTGGTAGAGCTCCGCAAATCATCTATCGTTCGATTTCTTTGTACTTAAATCGAATTCAATTAATCACATCTCCCCTCTTTGTCTTTCGATCACCTAGGCGTGCTTAAGATGAATTAGCAATTGCTTTTTTCAGCACTGTCCCACAAGTATTTCGGCATGGGAAGCTCTGCGTGTAGGGCATAAGGGAAAGATGGACTTCACCTCACCGTGGCTCAGACCTTGCACGATAAGAGGTTTTTCTCAATCATTAGTCCTCTTTCTCCTTCAAGTCCCAACTACAACGTCCATTTTGTGCGTGTGACTTTGTTTCTTCGGCCTCTGTTTTCTCTCTGCGTCTGTCTCGCTCTCTATCTTTCTCTGTCTATCTTTCTTAAACCTGTTTGCATGTTTGTATATTTATTTGTATGTATGTCCTTCTGTTTGCTAATTAATTTATGTGTCTATCTGTGTGCCTGTCTTTCTGTGACTTCTCTGACTGTCTCTGCATGGTCAACCTGTATGTTTCTCTCCCTTTTCTTTTCCAGTCTTCTCGCTCTCTTACTCTTTCCTCGGAGATTTTTTGTCTTTCTCACCCCATCTTTCTCTATCTTTTTCACTCAGTGGTCGAGTTCCAGTTCTGTCGTGTGTCACCTGGCCTACAGAAGGAATTTTACTCAAGTGGAACATTTCTTGCACATGTGGATGTGATTAACGGACAATGTATATCAGTCTCATAGATGGTTTTCGCTACTTTCCATAAGAGAAGACCATGGAGAGTCAGAGGAACAGAGAAAAACAAACAGCCATACAGAGACTGAGGCTTGAGATACAGAGATACAGAGACGGACAAACAGATGGTGAGAGACTGAGGCTGATGCAGATACAGACACAAAAGGTGATGAAGAGGGAAAGAAACGGAGTAATATAAATTAGAGAGATAAGCAAGAAAATGTATAACTGTTTAGGACGACGATGCACATAATAAAGACGTTTTATATTTCAAAAATATTTTTAAAGTATGCATTCAAAGTTGTTTTACGAATAGTTGAATCTGAGCAATAAGCTTTTTGAAATCTGGGTTTTTTGTCGTTTTTTTTCATTAGCATAGTTGGATATTATAAAATTTAACTCTAAATTTCCAAAGAGTGGTAAGCGTGCCGGAACGCCTATCTAAAGGTTGGAGTTTCAAATCCTCGTCTGAGCAGAAATTACTTTCGAGACTCCGGCAAAACTTGTGCTTCCTAGCGAATTCAACCGCAATGAGTACACTGGCCGTACATTATCACTGGTAATATCAGGCAGCGAGGAGAGGGCTGGCTACCCGCCCTCACATAGCAAGGCAAAACAAATAAAAATCAATGTTCGATGGTAAACCTTAGGGACTGCCTTTCCTCTTCCTCTTCCTCTTCCTCTTCCTCTTCCTCGTCTTTACAAGCTGAAGTAGAGCAAGTGCCCCGTTTTCACTACGCCAAGGTTTAAAACCCAAAAAGGTGAATTGTAGGCGACCATCCTGTAGAACGCAATTTTCAAGCTGATTGTTCCATGTGTTCACCACTGTCAAACGAACGTGGATACTGGTGAGATGTAGGTATGTATGTATTTATCTATGTATGTATTTATGTATGTATGTATGTATTTAAGTATGTATCCATGTATTTATATGTGGTTGTATATATGCGTGGAAGATGGATGAATGGATGGATAGAGGCAGGGATGATAAATAAAGAATATACTTACTTACTTACTTAATCATATATATATATCTATGTATGTATGTGTGGAATGATGGATCAATGGATGAATGGAGGCAGGGATGGTGTATGTGTGTATATATATATATATATATATATATATATATATATATATATATATATATATATATATATATATATATATATATATATATATATATATATATATATATATATATATATATATATATATGGATTCAGAGTCAACCACGCCAGTCTTTGTACGCCATACAAATTCATGTAGCACATGGCCTCACTGGCCCTCGACTCTACGACGCTGTCCGAGCTATACAACACTGGCCAGGATGCTGCACGCCTCTCCCGCGTAGTGGGGCTATGCAGAGGCACAGGCTAGGGCTCGGCTCCAGGCATTTGATGCGGAGATTTGTGCATCTCCACTATCTTCCTGGAGACTCCCCAACGTTCGATGAACTCTATGGCACAGCCGATTCTCGTCTCTTGAAAGCAATCTTGTACAATCCAAACCATGTCTTACATATAGATACTCCCGCCAGTTAAACCCTCAGTTATTCCCTAGGGCCTCACACCCATGACCGTGTTATTCCTCCCGCTGATAATGAATATAATTTAACGCGTAAAATTTTTATTATTATGATGTTGTATGCATATTAAGTTTTTCTTGCGTTCTTAAATACTTGTAAACTGATCTGTGATTAGCTATTGGTTAATAAAGAATATACGTGCTTACTTACTTACTTACTCATTTATGTATGTATGTATGTGTTTATGAATACATGTATGCGTGAATGAGTTCGAAGATTCCGTATGTATGTATGTATATATGTATGTATGTATTTATGTAACCTATGTATGTATGTATCTAGACTTAATGTAAGGCGCTTGAACCATCTGAAAAAACTAGGTGTAGAACACATGCTTATTAGTTATCGCGACCACTGATCTTGTCGATGGAAGAGATCTGGAGATGAAACAAAGTTCGATGTTTAAATCTGAAATGCGAACTCGAATGTAGAATCGCTTAAACAGAAAAATCATATTGTGCTAGAAAAACTAACATAAGCGATATTGAGCGTTCCAGTGAATACTGCCATAGGTTATTAGCCACCTAGCGAGTAGAAATACGTTGAACTAAACTGATCCGTGATATAAGGAGATGACATAATACTGCAGGGCAATCTCGTGAGACTCGGTGGTCGATAGTATGAGCGTTCGCCAAACAAAGCGGAAAAAATGCAAATGTACTAGGTTTTCCTTAACGACCGTATGGCCTCGATCCTGCTCATTTTTCATTGAATTTATCGGATGAGATCCTTCACCACCGCTGCCCGTTTGAATGGGCGCCGCGCCATTTTAGACCCCGTTACGGACCGTGCTAGCCCGATATTCAAATCTTTGAAATATAGTCACTACCGGTAAGCGAACCGGCATCCTCACTCTCAGAGGCGCAAAAATCTTCTTAACCTACTCTGTCTCTTTTTGACGAATTCAGTCTCGGGTCACAGCAGTAAGTTCTTAAAACTTTCTAGACAGATGAATGGGACACCCTATTGTATGCCTGAAGTAGACCGGTTTTGTTTCGCTTAAAGGAATTGAGACATTGTATAGGTTGCTCAAGTGACGCTGTATAAAGTGATGCACTATTGGCTGCTTTTAGACGAAGTATAGGGGTTCGAGCCTCCTGTGAAGTGTTTACTGTGTATAGGGACCTTGTGTAAGTCCTATGAATTGCATATTGCTTTCGCTTAATGCTCTGTCATAAGATAGGGCGCTTAATAGACTCCAAAATAATAATAAAAAATAGTGCTGACAGCAGTTTGGTCGAATGTATACACGAATGTGTGATTCTGAATATTTATATAGAGCATTTTCAGCACCTCTCCAATGCGCTTGATACGAGATCAATGACATATCTGCGAATATGATGAAAATGATTTTGATGTAGTTTTATTCGGATTATTAATAAATCACTCGAAATGGTGACTTGGTCGTTGTCAGTTATTATTAGTTATTGTTAATTTTAGAATCAGAGAGGGATGCATCCTGCAGAGATCCCTGCGCCGGGAACGGTGCGCTCCGCGATGCAAAACCTGTTCAAGAAATTCTGAAGCAAAGTCCATCTGCATATGCACTCACTAACCTTAGCGATGACATCAAGACATTAAACGATATGTCGTCGAACAAAATCTGACAATAATTTCTTCTTCACATATTACCAATGTAAGGTTAGATTTAAATTATAGATAGATAGATAGATAGATAGATAGATAGATAGATAGATAGATAGATAGATAGATAAACGGATTGATTGATGGATGGATGCAAAGATGGATGGATGAATGGATGGGTGAATAGTAAATCACTTTTACATATGCTTGCATGCATCTGAGCAATTATATAGCGTTTTCTAATATCCTATCAAAAGCGCTGTCTATATGCATATTTAACGTATATAATATTCTGTTTGTAGCTTCCAAAAAGATATCGAGATAATCTGGATAGAAACTGCACAATAACACGTATGAGAAAACAGATGCGAAAGGTAATTATTATTACCTTTACATGCACACAGACTGCTTTTATCAGGGCCGATGTTATTTTAGCCTATATTATAACCACGTACTAGGAACGACACGAAAGACGCTGACACAGTGGCGTAATATTTGAGTGGCATCTCAGTGGGAAGATTGTTCCAAAAAGTGAGCTGTGTTCTGACAGCGCGGATGGACGGCGTCATCAAACCGATTCCTGGAATGGAAATCCTTGAGATACTGCACAAATTGGAGAGACAATACTCCTCTGCGTTGTGCTGAATCGTAAGATGATGCTGTGGACAAATTTTTTTGTCATACTCGAGAAGACGGGATTTAGACCAGGGCGATCCTGCTGTAAGCAAATTTAACACTTAGCAGATAACAGAGAAGGCTTTAATGTGGAAGAGTCCTGTACTGGTTAAGTTCATCAACTCGATTAGACCCTCCACAGGGAATAGATGTGAGAGTTAAAAAAGAGCTATGAAATTCCAACAAAGATAATTGCTATTCCCAGGAGCTTTTCTAATGGCGGTCGATGTGCGGCGAGATGTGGAGGAGAGGAATGGGTGAGTGTTTTTAGGTGATAACGGGAATGCGAAATGGATGCGTTCTGTAGCCGGTGGGTTTTATGCTTTGGCTGTGGATTGGGTGATGATGAGAGTGACAGAGGGTGGACTGAAGTGGTTACGTGGAGAGAGATTAAGAGCTTAGGACAATTCGGATGACATCGCCCTGCTGGACAGCACATGAAAAGGCGTGACGAATTAACATCTAAACTTCTAGAGGAGATAGCAAAATTGGAACTAAGCATAAATCCGTAAAACAGCCTTGAACCATGAAAAATTGGACATTACCTCAGCTTGTGTGGTGCTAGCGTCTTTCAAACATCAAGTGATATCACGTGACTGTCATAGAAGACCTTAACAGACTGCAACATTCATTCATCGCACAAAGAAACAAACAAACCGTTGTGTCAAATCGTCTTCCTTGTCCTCTTTCTTCTCCCATTCTCTTCATCCTCATCGACATGATCCTTGTCCTCGTCCTCCTCCTCTACGTCGTCGTCCTTCTCCTCCGCCTCCTTCTCCTCCGCCTCCTTCTCCTCCTTTTCATCCGTTTCATCTGCCTTTCCCTTTCTTTCCACCTTCCCTTCTTCATCCCTTCGTCTTCCGCCCAATGTTTACCTTCCTGTGTTAGTAAAAGGGCTTTTCCGCCGTCTTCCTGACATCCTCTATTCCCTCATTCAGCTCTTTCCCAACCTTTGATCGAAAGTCATTGGTATGCATTTGTTAATATGCATTCTGCAAATCAGTCGATCACACTAAGTGACAAACCAATGCATCTATCCTCCTCCTGCTACTTCTTTTTTTTTATCATTATGATCACCATTTAGCGCCCCCTAGCGAATTCAGCTATAAAACGATTACAATAAGTGCATTGTTGGTGGAAGAACAGGTGGCGAGGGGAGGACTTACAATCAACTCTCTTATGCCAAGCCTTAAAAAATTAAGTTGCTAAATCTTCATCTCATTACTGCCTTTCAGTGCTAGAGCTTAAGGGTCTGTTCTTCTATTATTAATAATTAAATTTGCACATAAAGCATGCGGTTCTTAGAGCAGAGTCTACTTCGAGATGCTTTGTGCCATTATTTGCTTGATTTTGCATACAGTCTGTAGTCCAACATTGTCGCATGATATTGTAATGCAAAGCGTTAATAATATTATTTTTTTCTTTTTACCCGAGGTATATATGATATCTGATTTGTTATATATTTTATTTTTATTTGCGACGTGAAATGCATCTGATCCCTCGGGGCTTATTATTTGCATGACTTTATATAGAGTCTGTAGCACTACGTTGTCACATGATAGTGTAATGTAAAGCGTTTGTATTTTTGGTTTTTTTTACCAGAGGTATAAATGATATCTGATACATTATTTCTTTTTAAATTTATAGCGCCCTGAAGTACATTTGATCCCTCGGAGATTATTATTAGTAGTATTATTTTTCCTTTCTATTATTTATACAGAAGTTACGCGTGGCAATGATTTCAGAGCGGCAGTCACCCGTGGTATAAAAGTGGCATTATAGTCGAATACTTACAAATATAGGCCTACATACATTATTTTTGATATGATCAGATCTCTACTGTTGCCCAACATTGCGTTTCAGAGTTATTTCTCGAGTTCGTCGTCGATTTCTTGTGGTGTGGACGGTGTTTGCTCGCATGCGATCGAAGCATGACCGCCATTTTGGGCTGGTCCACCTATTCAGAGGGTGAACAGGTCACCCGCATCAATTTCGGATGGGTGCTACGACCAACTATGCCGGCTACTGATTATTATTATTGATTGTCCTGCGCAGACCCGACTGTTCAGAGGAAGTCCGGACCTTGCATCTTCTGCCATCTACGAGTGGTGATAAGCGATATGGTAACCTGGGCTGCAGACTTTATCGGCTTCTCTAGTTGTAATTGCAATTGTAATCTGAGACTTATAAAGCGCCACTTAGAGGATAAATTCAACAGAGGTGCTTGCTTTCGACCGGAAAAAGTAAAATTAGTGTTAAACAGTACAGTCTTCAGGCGCCTGCGGAATACTGAGAGGGGAGAGAAAGGAGATCAAGTCGCAATTCACGAGGGAGACGATTCCAGCAAGTGGGACCAACGTAGGCGACAGTTTGACTGATGTTGGCCTCGCTATTGTGAGGTACCAAATACATATAAACATATACATACATACATACATACATGCATACACGCTAAGTTTTGGATGTTAATTCGGGTCTTCGTAATAGGGCACCAATCGGTTTTGGTTAGTTATTCATGTATTAGCAGAATAAATTTTAATTTTCTTATAACTGAATGCAGGTTGTTGGCCTTTAGCAATTTGGATATATAGCATTATCTGCAAATATTTGAAATGCAATAATATGCTATTAACGCGATTGTAAAGTTTTCTAAAAATCTATTTGTAAGAATGTCGTCAGTTATGTTCGCAATACTAGGAGTCGTCAACAGCGGTGGATATTGTCGGTTAACATTTATAAGAACATCTTTTTATTTGGTAAAACATGCGGAAAGCAAACAGCAACATAGACTATAACACACAATTCAACAAAAAGACGAAAGAAAAGAATGTCATATAAAGATCAAATTGTTATGTAGGCATGACGACGATGATTCTTATCTAATCCGAAGTAAATTCCGATGCTTACAAGGTTCTGTTAAACAATATACGGCAGAACTGACAGGAGATAAACAAAGATCACAAATTGTCTGTTTCACTCGATATAATAAAATTTCGAACCGAAGCTGCAGCGTTGAAGGTCGATGCCTTAATATCTAATCTAATCTAATGACTACTATAGCCCCATTATCATAATGCCCAAGGCATCAGTTGACAGTAGCTTAATAACAGTAGGTTAACAGTGCGTCAGCCAAACATCTTCTGTATTTAACCAAAATTCCCTGAAAATCGCAGAAAGCTTTCGACAGAGTTTAGCCGTTGCTCCATCTGGGCTGATCCTCTTCTTGTGGTCTTTTGAAATTGAGGTTGCTTTCCAGCTCCATTCGTTGCGTGCCCCTAGATATACACAAAGTATATACACAACCATAATTCCAAGCATCTCTTCTCCCTTCTCCTTTCTGCCTACTCTTTCGATTCTCTCCTTTCTATCTACTGTTTCTCTTCTCTTCTTTCTTCTCCTTTTTCTTTACTCTTTCTCTTCTCTCTTATCCTTTCTCTTTATTCTTTTACTTCTCTCTTCTTCTTTTTATCTATTCTTTCTCTTCACTTCTCTCTTTCTTCTCTGTATTCTTTCTCTTCTTTTCTCCCTACTCCTTTGTCTTTATTCGTTCTCCTCTTTTCATCCTTCTTCTTTTTCTATTGTCTTTCTTTTCTCTTCTCTTATCTCTCTGCTCTTATCTTATATCGCAGACAGTCGGCGAACGATGGTACAGCCTTCGACAGCGGCGAGTTCTTCCCAAACGATGAAGACGATGAACGACGATGATCCAACCAGCCCTTGATCGTTTGGTTTGATAGCATTTATTTTACGACGTCGTCATATCAAGATGATTGACGTCATAACAAAAACATAGTACAGAGTACATGGTTTGGGTTAAACTATGGGTTCCAAGACAGGTGAGCTGGCGGCCGGCTAACCAACCAGAAAACTCCGGTGGGGAGACTGGGGTAGGATTTTTCCAATGCTCGCGCAGCGGAGATGGGTTTACTCCACTCCCCTGTCTTGGTCACATGTAAATGGGCTTTCTAAAAACTGTTGTTTAAGTATGCTGTTTTGTAAGTGTTCACTGGTGTGGTTCTAAACTAGAATGTTAATTGTAATTCTTCTTCTTTGATTTGTTTCTTCTTGACCATCTTCTTTGTCTTCTTTCTTCTCCTTGTTTAATGGCACAAGGGCCGCCAGGGTTATCCGGGTCAGGTTCCTTGTTTAATGGCACAAGGACCGCCAGAATTATCCGGGCCATATTCCTTGTTTAATGGGGCCCTTGATCGAGACTTCTGTGGTCATATATATAGGGGGCCTCTTCCATGGCCGCTATCGGCGATTATATAACGGAGCGGACTGATTAGCATTAGCCCTCTCGTTCCCTATTGAGTCCTAAATTAAAGGAATGCCGAACCGTTTCTCGAGCTATACAATGTCCGCTCTGTTTGATTAAGAATTTTAATGTCGGGAGATGTTACGACGAGTGTCACTGAAGGCGAGCGATTCAGACTTATGTCAGATTCCCGGGTCTTTGGCTGATGTGGTCATGCGGAGGTACTGGGGTGGTGGTGTCTTCCTGTATCCCGCTCGTGTCGTCTGGTCGGTCGGTCCCTCTTCTTAGGCGTCAAGTTTCGCCTCTTTGTGTCGGCTGTGCGTGGGGTATCCCTTTCGTGATGCAATCTCACCGATCTATTGTCGCGAGTCTTCTGGTATTCCTCCCTGCTATCCATTCTATTGTGGCCCTTTGGAGGCTGGCATGGTCAAGTCGCGAGAGTTGACCGTGACAGAATCGTAACAAACAAACTCTGAACCGATAGTCCAGTGTAGGATGCACCATGGAGAATCCTGGAAATGTGACACGTTTTCTGAGGATTACACTTTTGAACAACAATCGGAAGATGAATGAATGAAGTCATGCTACTGGGAGATTTTAATCCGATTCCTGAGGTTGTGAATGGAAGGAAAAGCACGAAATGAAGCTAATTATAAATATTCATCCATCTTCAAAAACTATAAGCACAGTGACAGTTTAACCTCTTGTTCCAAGAAGACATGAATAGCCCGTATTAACCCAAAACTATCAGTTTCACGAACAAATGTAGGCTACCAAAATGTGATCTGCACGCATAATGATCTGACTGCATGTTAGCAGCATTTTGACACACTGGCGAGAGCGAGTGGGTGTCTAAGCTGGCTGGTAATTGGTTGGCCGGTGACGGCTTTCATTCATTGCGGGCTTTAAATTTGAGGAAGTAAATCAGTATAGCGAATTAACCATGATTTAACGACATGTAAAAATCGACTAGTCCACAGTGAATGAGTAAAGTTTGCAATTTCTGTAAGTTTCACTAATTCTTGATGGGAAGATTGGTAAACAGCTGCATTTTTCACTGAAGAATTCCCACTGCATAAAAAATATGGGTACTTGTAGATAAAAAATCGGGCTTATAAAGGAACACAAGTAAGACGACTTTTGTGTTAAGTTATTGTGACATACATTGGAGTTATTAAAAAAACTTAGTAATATTTGATTTTTTGTTAATTGTTAAACTTAAACTATTTACAAGATGAAGTTAAGTGAGTCCTTGCTCGTCTGCTTTCTTGTGCTGCAGCAATTCGGTAAGAGATTTCATGGATGAACTTGTGACATCTGTCAGCTCAGCTATGGATGACTAAATTAGAAATTAATTATGCACGTATATATGCTAAGCAAGACTGATTCTCGTTTCATTTCTATTGTTAGCTGTATACTGCAAATGATTGTTAAGGCAATGTCCAAAGGTATGCAGGACATCTCATTGTGCCCATAAGCCAAGGCAGAGTTACTGCAGTTTCAAGTGACATAGCCTTTATAGTAATCCCAGTAAATTTCTGTAAAGCTTTCAGCATCAGACAGTTTGCGCATATTATAAGTATTTTACAAACACTTTAGTCGCTCCAGTTCGTAGTGCACGACCTCTTAAGCATCTGGTCATTCCTGTAAATACCAAAATAATATAAAAAGGAAAATGTATGCTTATTGCAGTTTTCTAGAACTCGTGCTTTCATTCTTCAGACTTTTTTTATTTAAACGCCTTGTTATACAACAGTGCCACATAGGGTCGATTTAGGCGCTTAAAATTGTTATCTAAAAATGATACCCGCATTGGCCCATTTTGGCTCTCCATGCAGCAGAAACCCAATACATATGCAACCATCGCATATCTAAGCTCAAGCACCCTTGCTTTATTCTCATGCAACAAAAATAGACCTAAATCATTGTGCAAAATTTAGGCAACAGGCAATCGGATACAATAGTCAAGTGGACTTTCTCTGCAGGGCACCCGTTTTCTCGGCTAATAGATAACAGGGAAAATGTTGAAAATTTAAAATATCTGAAATTAAACCTCAGTAACTAGACAAAGCAACTGCTGACTTTTAAATGTTGAAAAACTAAGCAACAAATTTTGATCACAAAAGATCATTCCGGGATCATAGGAAACATACAAAAGATCATCTGAAAGTCGCTAAGTCTAAACATTATACCAGGTGATGAATTTTCTTTCAGCATAAGTAGAGTAAGCAGAAAAACCGACACACTGGACCTACACAAAAGGGTTCTATCGGATTTTCTGCAACTCTAACCCACTGCAGTATTGTATACCCATGCGGCCCAATTAGGTCCATATACAGTGAATGTATGGAGTGACAGAGCCGATAGCAACTACAGGATTATACCGCAGCAATTAAGCATGCGGTTTTATGCATGTGCTTATAAGAAGAAAGCCCTGCATCTGATGGCTTATCACGACACGCCCGCAAAATTATACAATTACTCGATACGTTGAACAGACCTATTCGTTAGTTTCCATGTTAGCCTATACAGCGTTGAGTGACAAGCCCTGTGCGGATAAGGTTACTTGTGTAGAACTGATTTAAAAAACACTAATACGCACAAATATCCACTATATAGGCCTAAAAGTATATAGCTCTACAACCACAATATAATATTTATTGATGTTCACTTGTGTCATTTGCGCTGACAATAAAGAGTAAATACGATTGAAATCCAATGCCAGAAAGTTCTTCTTCACACTCATACCGGCTCGGACGTCGCCCGGGTAAACAAGGTCCGCGAACCCAACCGAGCGATCGGGGTTGGATCGAAAAATCAGCTACCGAAAGGACACAGATAAAGACTGCAAAGAAGGGGATGTCAGTAGGAACATGGAACGTAAGAACTTTATGGGAGGCGGGGAAAATGCAGCTTCTGCAGGAGGAGATGAGCAAATATAGATGTGATATCCTAGGAATCTCAGAGATGAGGTGGACGCTGGCAGGAGAGATGGAAGGAGGGAAAATCTTATGGTCAGGAGGCGACACCAGACATGAAGCGGGAGTTGGATTCTTACTGAGCAACAGAGCGCGTGATGCCCTATTGGGTTACAAACCTGTTAACGACAGAATAATAGTGGCGAGATTTGGAGCGCAACCATTTAACATAACGGTCATACAGGTATATGCACCAACAGCAGCCAGCTCAGAGGAAGATATTGAAGAGTTCTACAGAAAGCTAACATCAACGATCAAAGAAGTGAAAAAGCAAGACATACTCATAGTGGAGGGAGATTGGAATGCCAAAATTGGGTCAGACAATGCAGGATTGGAGAAAGTCATGGGTAAATTTGGATACGGAGAGAGAAACGAACGAGGAGAAAGGCTATTAGAATTCGCAACGGACAACGAACTGATGATATGTAACACGAGATTCCAACAAAAAGCTTGTCGAAAGTGGACATGGCGCTCATGGAAAGAAGGGCGCACGCCAAGCGAATGGAAAAAATCAATACTAGTGATCTTACACAAGAAGGGTAGCGCACTGGACTGCAGCAATTACAGAACGTAATGATGGCAATATTGACAGAAAGACTAAGAGGGAAGACAGAGGAATATATGGCAGATGAACAGGCAGGGTTCAGAAAAGATAGAAGCACAGTACAACAAATACTGGCACTGAGACTGATAGGAGAAAAAGCGAGAAGAAAAAACATCCCAATATATAACTGTTTCATCGACTTCAGTAAGGCTTTTGACAGCATAGATCAGAACATAACATGGGCGGCTATTGCATCATTTGGGGTGGACAAGAAGCTGACACGCCTGCTAAAGGAAATAAATGGAAACGCAACAGCGGCAGTACGGATTGGGAACGAGAAGGGAAATTGGTTCAAAACAAGCAGAGGCACAAGACAAGGGGACCCAATATCCCCAAGCTCCTTCATCATACTATTGGAAAGAGTCTTGGATAAGATAAGAGGTAAAGAAGATGGGGTTGTAATAAGCGGAACAGGAATCAACAACCTATGTTTTGCAGATGACATTGACTTGATCGAAAGAGACGAAGAACGACTGGAAACAACAGCGCAAGCTCTGAATGAAGAAGGAAAGAG
This sequence comes from Norana najaformis, assembly GCA_964023275.1. Lineage (NCBI taxonomy): Eukaryota > Metazoa > Annelida > Clitellata > Crassiclitellata > Hormogastridae > Norana > Norana najaformis. The sequence continues at coordinate 20,735,563 of OZ029921.1, forward strand.
ATATGGATTAACCATGAACTTCGAGAAAACCAAAACTCTAGTATTCGGAGAAAAGGACCACAGAAAGAAACTAGTAATTGATGGAAACCAACTGGAGAATGTGGAAAAGTTCACATATCTATGGAGCAACACGACGTATGACCTAGACAGTAGAAAGGAAGTTTGGACAAGGATAGCAAGGGCTACAGCAACATTAAAGGCTATGGGTAAAATCTGGAGAAGTAAAGCGATAAAATTGGAAACCAAGGTGAAGGTACTACAGACGTGCATCTTCAGCGGAGTGCTCTACGGGTGCGAGTCCTGGGTGGTAACAAAGGATATAGAGTAAAGGATGCTGTCTTTCGAAAGAAAATGCTATCGAAAGATTTTGGGAATAGGCTGGACACAAAAGGTCACTAACATAGAGCTATACAAACGAATACGCCCTAAGGAAACCATCATGCAGAATCTGATCAAGAGAAAGCTGAAACTTTTTGGACATATCTGCAGAATGAAGGAGGATAGGAAAATAAAAACACTGATGTTTGGCAGGATGGAGGGGACAAATCGAAGAGGAAGGCCACACAGGGAATGGCTGGATGACATCACCGGGTGGGGAGGAGCATCACTTCAGGAGCTGAGTCACACGGCGATGGACAGGGAACGATGGAAGAGCTTGGTGAAGACGGCAGCGGACACCTACGGGCGTTGAGCCCATGGTTCTTGATGATGATGATGATGTGTCATTTCAAAGGTCACAGTCTAACACTTAGTTGTTACCAGATGGACACCGGACTGAACTATTTATACCACAAATTTTAAATTGCCAGTAATGTGGTCTTTGAGAGAAATTCAACAACAGTGTATTAACCTGTATTTCCGATATCCACACGGCAGAAACACTTTCTATCGTGGCCAACAGCCAAATACTGTTGGTCGATTTCTCTCAAAGGCCTCATTACTGGCAGACCGCCAGTAAACTGCGTTGTCCTATGCAGATTATAGCAGGCTTCGACAATTGCATCATTAAAATTTCAATTAAATTACTTTGGTATTTAGTCAGTTATAATTGAAAGTACATTTTGTTCGTTTTGGTCAATTGAATTACAATTACTTGAGTGCCAATTACAATCGCAATTAATTTTCCGTTTCGTCGTAAGTTTTCGATCAACCCTTTCTTTAAGTCTGGATCCCAGCTAGTCTTGGAATTTCTGCTTCTACTCGAATTTACTAACAAGAATATTCGATTGTTCATTCAGGTGCTCCACAACTTGGAGTTTGCATTCCAACTGGAGTGGTAGTTACGTCCGAGCCTCCTTTTTCTTCTCCTTCGCCTAATTCATCTCATCCATTCAAAGAATGTGTGGACGAGCAACTTATAAACCCGTGTGGCGATGACGTTGATGGGCCATTGTCTGATTCTGATGACTATTACAAGGATGATGTTTCCGACGCCTCTAGGGTCGATTATGCCAAAATGGAACAAATAATGAACACTTTGGAACAAACGATGGCGGAAGTAGAACAGATCTCCATTCAGGTATCATCTATCACAATTTCTAAAGCCATGGCATTCAGTATTGTTGGCTGCATCTCTTGGACAATCCATCAATTTTTAAAACTGTTGGTTATTCTTCTTACTTGCAATTTCGGGAAAGATTACCAATTAACTTATATTTAATGTACTTACTTCCTTATATACGTATGAATTATTTTCTGAATTGTATTAAATATGTGCATGAATGCATCAACATATAATTTTATAGTAAAATATATTTTTCACATGGTATATGCTTTGTAACGTTATAAGTCTAGAATTATATAACAACTAGAACCACACCCAGATATCGTTAATACCAGAGTGAAAAATTGTAGACGACGCATCTTTTGTTGTTGATGACGATGATGTGATGCGATGGTGGAATTGTCGACGACGACGACAAAAACGACGACGACGATGATTATGATACTAAGCCCTTTGGATGATGTTGTGTCGTTTCGTGTTTGCAGGAACTGGAGAACAGTAAAAGCAACCAACTTGAATCGAATTATTCGAAGGATAACAGATGCAACTTCACTGCCTCCCCCCTCGATCTCAAACAGGTGAGTCAGTCATCAACTTCCAACATCCCATCCCGATTGCATCTTACGTGAAATGATGCCACAAGAGGTAATATCATGTAATGCAGTGCAATCTGTTTTAATATAATATAAGGGAGTATTTATTAAGTATGTATGTGTATATGTATATATATACGTGTGTGTATGTATGTGATGTGACGCATCTATGCATGTTTGTTTGTATATATCTATGTATGCGTGATTGTACATACACGTTCGTGGATGCTCACATTCATACATATATACTTAAATACATATGAGTCATAATTTCTCGACACTACTCTGAAAGTTGCCTGATCAACTTTGTACACTTAAGCAATGATGCGAAATTGAAATCATTCCAACCTGAAAGTCAACGATGAATGGGTGAAGGCTTTAAATTAGGATCAGGGAGAAATTCTTTGCTGAGTCATGCAACCAGTAAGGAAACGTTGTCCAGTTGTTGGTCTGCATTATAAGGCATCTACACTACCTTGTCTTACATTGTCTTAACCTGACTTGTCTCCCCTCAACCCTGCACACGTCGCCTTACGTAACATTATGTATATGTGAATGACAGAATGCAAGTGACGTGGTGAGCAGCAAGCTGTTGACGACCATCGAAAGAGTGTCTGGTTACCTCTACTATGTGCAGAACGTCAGTTCACTGTTGAAAAACAACGCTACACAACTTATCATCGGTTCTCAAGGTCTTAGGACTGCTGCCTGCCTTCTTTCGAATAAGCAGCATAAGGCTCTTTCCTCGTGCTCTACCTACTACGAGGATTTGAACATAGCAACACGCAGGTATCGGTTGGCGCTGCTTCAACGATTGATTTACAACGACCTTTGCGAAGGACTGAGGAGCATCGCTTAAACAAATGCGGAATAAGGAGAGGAGCAGGAAGAGGAAGAGAGGAGGAATCTGTCCCATTCTCTGCATTTCGAAGTCACACAAGTTTCTCGTTTTGTTGTTCGTTTCAGGGTGAGAAATGGTCTTCATGTCTTGAATAAATAATCAAAAAGCGGAAGAATATAGAACCTCGCATCCAATCATTTTTATTAGGGAGAATCTTAAATAGTGTACAGAGTGATATTTTTGACTCAATGGAGTTTGATCATAAATAATTAAAGCGCAGTATGGAGTACAAAATAAAAATTTGTGCGAACCAGATCAAAATTAACTAAGTTGGGTCAAAGTAGGATCAAAATTTATAACAAATTGAATGGATTTGGCCAAAGTAGACAAGGTTCTGACAGAATCGCTATATGAGGTGGTCTGCAAAAGTAACTCTTTTGTAGAATTGTTTGCAATTATTTAAAAAACTATTTATGTAAAATCAAATTAGATTAGAATATGGCCATAAAGGTTACAAAATTAAATACTATAGTTTCTTTGTTTATAAATAATTGGTCATATTGGGCCGAATTATTAATTTGGCCCAGTTTTTATAAATATTAGCTTAGCATACTTGCTGTTTGTGGACGATTTCAGCGTTTGCGATTATGCATGCAACTGTCTGTTTTGAGTGCTCTGAGAAACTTAAAATTATGTTTACAATGAGATATCACTTTAGATACAATCAAAACAGAGAATTATCACGCATGTGTGAGAGGTTTATGTTTTATAGATCAACATTGCTTCTTTTTAATACACTGGAAACCGGATATAACATGATTTATTCTAAGACAAATTCGGATATAACACGGCCATAGATATGGATTCCGAAATTGTTTAGCCTATTAAAATAAACTTGTTTTATAGCACAACCCTGTTAACAGGCAGTTCTTGATATGGCTCCCGAAATAGAGTTATCACGAGTTTATGGTGTATGTAGACAAGGCAAGGCATCTTGTAATGAGCGTAAACGGTTGACAGAAGTCTATTTATCTCCTATTATCTCCCACTGATCTTCTTACTGATTGCTATCTAAAGATTGTAATCCATTTTCAGGTTGTCAAGCTTTTTATTTAGCGCTTTTATCAACGATGTAGGCCTATGTTTGTAACTACAGCGCCATTCATGGACATCTCAACGACGCATGTTGAGAATAGTTCCATGAATGCGACTAAGATGAAATCGCAAAGATGGTCGTTACAATGAGTGTCTTTTAGTACAAATATAGGCGCTAAATATATGTATCGTTACAGTACACTGTATTAAACTGCTTTCACCGATTCGGTTGTGGATCGGCATAAGATGGCGGCAGTGTACTTTATACTTCGCTAAGTAAACTGTAATAGTGTAACTCTTTTGAATCAATGGAGTGACTTCCGGGGTGCGATTGGCTGTGACAACACAGCGCCCGTCGGTATACCATATAACGGCATATTTTACCATATAATATATACAAATACGTATAATAATATGTCCATAACAGGATGCTCCTTCTCACCATTATTCTGTATGTCTAACTCTTATTGCGCACAGTTTCTATTACACTGATTTAATTTATTGTGGATGCTGTTATTTATATTCACAATTTCTGTTGCTGTGTTAATTAGGTTAGCAAAAGCACCATTAGGTTACTTTTTGATTTTGCACACGTTTCGATGTTAATCAGAGTTAATCTATTTCTTGAACATTATGAGGTAACATCATTATTCTGTTTTATATGTTTACGTGTTTTCTTGCTCAGTTTTGTTGCTTTTATGTTTATTCGGAGTTCATGTTTTCACCATTATTCTGAACTTTCCACAGAGTTCTAAGTCAGTCGTCGTTTTTCATTTGTGTTGATTGAGTAGGCCTACTCTAGTTTGCTTGTGTTAGTTCCAGTGTTGACCGATACTACCACACTCAGAACATTATCATAATCACCATCTCAGCATGTCTTCTGTAGCCTCTTCGTTCGGTTTAAATTGTATCTATTACTTTTGAACCAATTATAATTATCAAATTGATAAAAGCCTTTGAAGATTATCTCTTAAGTTCGCCGTAAGATAGTAGATGTGCATTTTTTTATTTAAATGGAATTATTTAATTATTGCAAACTGTGTTAAACGTTGTTATATTTGCATGTCATTGCTCTGGTTTTGTATCATTGTGCACTTTTTATCAGTGAAAGACTTGAAAATAAAAGCTATTCAAGAAACAGTTTTGGTAGCGTTCTGTCTCTTATCTTAGAATATCTCTACTTGTCTCTCTGTCAGCCTGTTGGCCTATCGCTATGTTTCCCTGTCTTTTGCCTTGTCTACTCATGCCTTTCGGAGTATCACTGTCCTGGTGTCTCTGTTTTTCTTTCGCTGACTCTATGTATCTATGCCCGGAGCTTCTAAACCTAGAGAATATGATACAAACTCCATCACAGAAATTTCAAAGGGAATCAGTAATTAATTTCATGGCACGAACTGCATCATCGAGGATACAGAGAATCGCCAAGAGTTACTCTAAGACCTTTTTGACAGTGGCATCATTATTTCTTTCACAGGCCTAAGCACAGGGCGGGAAAAAGAGGGCAAAATTGTCCCATTCACAAACATAGGACCTGGGGGTCTATTCTTCCAGTGCCAAAGAAAAAGTCATTGCCACTGCGGATTAGGCGCCCAAGGCGGTTCGCTCTCATTGTCTCTGTCTCTCTCTCATGCGCAATCTCTCTATTTTTTTATTAGAAACTTACTGCACATACACGTGAAAGTTGCAACTAAAAGCTACTTACATTATTTTACTTGCTTTAAACTTACCAGTGCATATCAACATGCACGAGAATGCAGGTTTCACCATATCTTGTGCTCTGAAATTCAGAGTACAAGATATGGTGAATCCTGCATTCTCAGAGTCTGAATATCATTTTAAATCATGCTGGCCTCACTGGAAGAGCTCCGCAAAATTTTCTGTCGTTCGATTTCTTTGTATTTAAATCGAATTCGATTAGTCACATCTCCCCTCTTCGTCTTTCGATCACCTAGACGTGCTTAAAAAGAATTAGCAATAGCTTCTTTCAGCACTGTCCAACAACTGTTTCGGTATGGGAGTCTCTGCGTGCAGGGCATAAGGGAAAGATGGACTTCACCTCACTGGGTTAACCTGTTTGCATGTTTGCATATCTATTTGTATGTCTCTCTGTTTGATAATTAATTTATGTGTCCGCTGTGTGCCTGTCTTTCTGTGACTATTCTGACTATCTCGGCATGGTCTATCTGTATGTTTCTCTCCTGTTTCTTCTGCCTTCTCGCTCTCTTACTCTTTCCCAGATATTTTTTATCTTTTTCACACTCGATCTCTTTCCATCTTTCTCTATCTGTTTCTGTTCCACGTGTCCACCAATGAGAGGTAGGTATGTATGAATGTATTGTGTATGCATGTTTTTATGTATGCAGGTATTTATGTATGTTTGCATTTATGTATAATGTATGTATATGTGGATCGATGGATGAATGGATGGGTGAAGGCAGGAATGGGTGTGTATGTATGTGCGTATGTATGTATGTATGTAAGTGAGCGTTTATGAATGTATATTATGGCTGTATGATTTATAAGATTCCGTATGCATGTATGCGTGTATATATTTATGTATGTATGTATATGAGCATGCATGTATATATATATGTATGCACGCATGTATGTATGTATGTATCTAGGCTTAATGTAAGGCGCTTTAAGCATCTGACAAAAAGTAGGTGTAGAATACATGCATAAAAGTCATCGCGACCACTGACCTTGACGATGGAAGAGGTCTGGAGATAAAACAAATGAAAAATCGATGATTAAATCTGAAACGCGAACTCAACACAAAAATCATATTGTGCTAGCACAACTTAAATAAGCGATTTTGGGCGTTCCAGTGAATACTGCCATATGTTTTTAGCCACCTAGCGAGTAGAAACACGTTTAAGTAAACTGACCCCAGAAATAAGGAGATGACAATACTGGGATCCCATCTCGTGAAACTCGGTGGTCGATAGTATGAGCGTTCGCCAAACAAAGCGGAGTAAATGTAAATGTACAAGGTTTTCTATAGCGACCGTATGGCCTCGATCCTGTTCATTTTTCATTGTATTTATCAGATGTGATCTTTTACCACCGCTGCCCGTTTGAATGGACTCCGCGCCATTTAAATCCCCGTGTATGGATCGCGCTAACCCGATATTCAAATCTTTGAAATATAGCCACTATCGGTAAGCGAACCGGCATCTTCATTCTCGGAGGTGCCTAAATCTTCTAACGCTACGCTGTCTCTTTTCGAAGAATTCAGTCTCGGATCACAGCAGTAAGTTCTTAAAACTTTCTAGACAAATGAATTGTACACCCTAATGTCTGCTTCAAGTAGACCGGTTTTGATTTGCTTAAAAGAATTGAGAAGACGTTGTATCGGTTGCTCAAGTGACGCTGTATAAAGTGATGCACTATTGGCTGCTTTTAGACGAAGTATAGGGGTTCGAGCCTTCTGTGAAGTGTTTACTGTGTATAGGGCCTTGTGCGTGTACTAAGCGCAGATGTGGACATTATCATCGCTTTATGCTCTGAAATAATCTAGGGCGCTAGATAAACTCAAATATAATAATGAAGTAGTACTGACAACAGTTTGCACGAATGAATAAACGAAAATGTGATTCTGAATATTTATATAGAGCATTTTGGGCACCTCTCAAAGGGGTTTGATACGAGATCAATGACATAACTGCGAAGATGATGAAAATGATTTTTATGTAGTTTTATTCGGACTGTTTCGAAATCACTCGAAATGGTGACTTGGTCGTTGTCAATAATTATTAGTTATTGTTAATTTTAGAATCAGAGTGGGATGCATTGTGCATGTATATATGTGCGCGGATGCGTTCTGTCGCCGATGTTCTTTGGCTTTGGCTGTTGATTGGATGATGACGAGAGTGTGATAGAAGGTGGACTGAAGTGATTAAGTGGAGATAGGTTAAGAACTTAGGACAATTCGGATGACATCGCCCTGCTGGACAGCACGTGGAAATGCCTGAACGAATTAACGTCTAAAATTCTAGAGGACATAGCAAAATTGGAACTAAGTATAAATCTATAAAACAGCCTTGAACCATGAGAAATTGGACATTTACATTCTTAATCCGTTTTAACAATAATTTGTGGCTGGACAAATTATCGGTAAATTGACCAGTCCGCACACGCCATCCCGATCGCAGATAAAGTCTAATAGTAGTTGCTTATGAGTCTAAGTAAATGGCAATCCTGTTTTTCAGAGACAGATTATGTATAATTAATCACAAGATCTCATGCATGTGTGCTGTGCGCACATATACTTTTCGGCTTTTGGCGGGTAATACGTGTATGTGTATTTATATATGCATTTATATATGTATTTATGCATGTAACTGAACAGTCGTTTTATACCACATTCTAAACACATCTAAAAACATCTCTTCTGTCACTAGATATAAGCACATCGTAAACCAAAATGATGTTGGATTTCATTCAGAAGAGCAAGTCTACCAAAATGCATATAACTCTGATATAAATGGTCTATCAAGAAGGATGCCGAGGTTCATGAAGAATGCCAAGTCAGAAGAGAGAAAGATATATATATATATATATATAAAGGGTAAGGGAGAGAGGAAGAGAAAAAAAGACAGAGAAACTCAGCATGCATGTGTGGTACTAGAATCTTTTCAAAACACGAAATAAAATCACATTACTGTCATACAAGGCCTTAACAGACTCTACAAGATTCATTCTTCGCATAAAGCAAAAAACCGCTGTGTCTATCGTCCTCCTTGTCCTCTTCCTTCTCCGCTCTTTCTCATCCTCTTCGTCATCAACCTCGTCCTCTTCGTCATCCTTTCCATCTGCCTTTCCTCTCCTTCTTCTCTTCATCTTTCGCCCAATATCTACTTTCCTATATTGGTATACTGCCTCCTACGCCGTCTTCCTTACATCCTCTATTTCCATCCGCTCCTTCCTTCCTTCATCTTTCGCCCAATGTCTACATTCCTATGTTATATCCCTTCCTTTCTTTCCAATCTTTGATCTAAAGTCATTGTAACGCATTTGTTACCATGCAATCTGCAACATTCACTCGATCACATAAAGTGACAAACCGATGCGTCTGCCGTTTTACTATTCCTTTTCCTCCTTATCATTATTGTTTTGCGCCCCCTAGTGAATTCAGCTATAAACGAGTAAACTAACTATTAATAATAATTATATTTTCACATATATTATTATATAGGCATATGAGCATGCGATCCTCAGAGCCGAGTCCTAACTGTTTCAATATGCTTTGTGTTAATATCTGTTTGGTTTTGAATGCAATCTGTATGCCTACATTGTCACATGATACTGTAATGTAAAGCGTTTGTATCATCATTATTTTTTCTTTTCTTTTTCTTTTCTATTTATGTAGAGATTACGCGTACACATTTTTAAAAGTTCTAGTCAAGTAGCAATAACGTAAAAGCGGCAGTCAACCGTGATTAAGTGTGACAGTCACCCTTGATTTAAAAGTGGCACTATAGTCTACCACTTGCATTCTTTATGATATGCTCAGATTTCTACTGTTCCTGACTTGAGCTTCGAAGTTATTTCTCGACTTCGTGTGTTTTGGGTGGTGTTTGGTCGCATGTGATCACAGCATGACCGCCATTTTGGGCTGGTCCACTTATTCAGAGGGTGGACAGGTCACACGCGTCAGTCATGAATAGGTTCTACAACCAATCCTGGTGACTGTGCCAGTTATTTGAGAACTGTTTGCTTATTGCTGAACATTTCGTTCTATTTAGCTTTAACGCCAATTTGACTAACGTAGACCTCGATATTGTGAAGTACTAAAGATCTCTATATTAAGTGTCTAGCTACATACATGCATGCATGCATACATGCTTATATACATACACACATACCTACATCCATGCATGCATGCATCAACACACATGCACACTAAGAATTGGTTGTTGTTATTTCAGGCTCTCGTAACAGGGCACCAGTCTGCTTTGGTTAATTATTCATAGATTTGTCCACGGATAAATTTCAATTTTCTTGCAACTGAATGCATATATAAATACACATACACGTGTTGTGCTTTAGCAATTTGAGTATGTAGCATTATATCAGCAAACACTTGGAAATGTTATATTCTGCTGTTAATGTGAATGCGAATGTGAAATTTCCCCAAAAAAGTTCGTTAAAAAGTCGTCAGTTATGTTGGCAATGCTGGGAATTGTCATTGGGTCTAATATTGGAGGTTAAAATTCACATGAACATCTTTTTATTTGCAAAAAATACGGAAAGCAACAGAAACATAGACTGTAACACAAATTCAACTAAAAGACGAAAGAAAAGAAAGTCATATGAAGAATATGAAGATCAAATAGTTAAGAAGGTGTGACTACGATTATTCTCATCTGTCGTCTGTGAATAAGCTGGTCCCCGCGGCGCGTCTTTCATTGGGCGCTGAGAGAAATCTCGGAATTACGATTATTACGAGGTAAATTCCGATGCCTCAAAGATTCTGCTAAACATTATACGCGAGAATTTAATAATAATAATAACAATATTAGTAGGCCTAATGATGATGATGATGATGATGATGATGATGATGATGATGATGATGATGATGATGATGATGACAATAATAATCATAATATCAATAATAATAATAAAAACCAGAGAGTTATAGATCATAAATTGTCTGTTTCACTCGATTTAATAAAATTTCTAACTGAAGTCGCTGCGTTGAAGGTCGATGCGTTAATATCTAATAACTTCTATAGCGCCGTCACCGTAATGCCCAAGGCATTAGTCGATGGTAGTTTAATAACAGTGGGTTAACAGCGCATCAGCCAAACAGCTTTCGTGTTTGTCTCAAAATCTCAATAAGCTTTCGACGGAGTTTAGCCGTTGATCCTTCTGACCTGCTTCATCTCCTTCTTGGTCTTTTGGGATTCTTGTTGCTTTTCAGCTCCATTCGCTGCCTGTCACTAGATATACGCACAGTATATATACAACCATAATTCAAAGCGTTCTCTTTCTCTTCACTTCTCCATTCTCCTTTCTATCTTCTCTTTCTCTTCTATTTTCTCCTTTCTCTCTACTCTTTTTCTTATCTTCTCCATAGTCCTTACTCTCTACTCTTTTTTATCTATTCTCCCTTATCCTTTCTCTTCATTTTTTCTGTTCTCTCATCTACTTTCTCTCTTTTACTTCCATATCTCATAACGCAGACAATCGAAGACTTGTCTGTTTCCAGCTAACCGCGCCACTGATGAGAAATTATAACTTTGCGCGTTATAAGTTTATGGTTGCTACTGCTGCTGCTGATGATGATAGTAATAAGAGTAATGATTTTACTACTATCACCATTGCACTTTGTGTCTTTGGCCTTACTTGCAAGATCCCCGCTTACTGTTGCGCACTCCATTCTCTTCAACAGAAACCTCTTCAGCGTAAGTCAGTTTCCTCTTTCTAACTCTCCCTTCCTTTATTCAGCCTTAGGCCCCTCTCCGCTATTCCCACCGCAACGATTCATCTAAGGGCCAGGTCCCCCCCCCGGGCAGAGGACTTATGGAGATGATGGCTCTGGGGTAATTTAACCAGGACGCAAAGCTGACTTAAATATAATGATAGGAATGGCTTTGTATGTGCGTCTGCCTTGTGTCTGCGCGTTTGCTTGTCTGTGTGTCTTTCTCTGCGTCTGACTGTTGATCTGTGTCTGTATCTGCATGTGCCCAAGTGTGTCTGTATGTCTTCTGTCTGTGTCGGTGTTTGTCTGCATCATTGCCACCAATATCGTCATCGTAAACAGAATGACTGAGCTATTGTTATATTTACAAAAAACTTTCCCCAGAAAAATACTTCTAAAGGAAACAAATTAAGTGAACGGTAAAGAGAGTGTTGGAAATCATACTGTTCTCGAGACCACCCGGAAAGTTGATCCCTGAAATCAATTGCCAACAGCAAATTAATATTTTAAATAAGTTGGAGTCGTTATTATTATTAATGTTATAATTATTATGTTATTAATAATAAGTTTTGAAATTAGTCTGAAGTGTAATAAATTCCGAACTTCAGCAGAAATTTCCATTTGAGTCGATGTAGTCGTTGTTCATGCCACTAATTATGGTAACTTGCTCTCAATCACCCCTGCTTCAAAGCCAGAAGAATTAATGAGTACAGCTAAACAAACGGATCTAAAGGGAACTCTTAGCCACCCCACTTAGTAACCCGGCAAGCATTGCTCTGAAATGAAACTGCTGCATTTTGCGGAGGTCGTACATGTACTTCTACAGAACAGTGTATGAACTGGAAATCGTGTGGGAAATAGTATTTTCAAATAACAGTAAATGATAAGAACATCTGTCGACAGCATGCAGATAACTAAATGGCAGTTTCCCAATGAAACAGTAATCAGCTGCCCAAAGTTTCTCGTCTACATGCAACTACACATAATTCCGTGCCTCTATTTCCAATAATGCATGGATGCGAAACCCAGTCACGATCACGTACTTCTGTATAATCGGAGTCGAAGCTCAATATATGCAACACACACTGAATTTATTGTTTAACTGACATCAGACATAGGCATGGACTTCTGTATAGTGGCAAATGCAGGCGAAACTCCGTTTGACTCACGCGATCGATCAATGTTGCATGCAACGAACGGATCTTACCAACTGCAAACCCCGCTGAATGAATGATTTTCTTTGAAATCTGCCAGATCTTACATGCGATGAGTTGAGGACGGGGATGGGCTGAGAGGAGGAGAGATGATTGGAGAAGGATATGGATGGATGAAATGAAAGAGATATGGTTGGAGAAAGACAGAGAATGTTTGAGAGGAAAAGAGATGGATATAGAAGGGCAGGGATGGATCGCGAACAAGAGTGACGAGTGGAGAAGGCAAGTATTTGGTTGAAAAATAGTGAAGGGCGGAGAAGCACATGAATGTGTGGAGAAGGCGAGAATTAAGTTCAAGAAAAGTAATGAATTGAGAAGTACAAGGATGGTTAAAGAATGCGAGTGTTGGGTGGATAAATGGAGTGACCGGTGGAGTAGTACATGCAAAGATGAAGAAGATACTTGATGAATGGGTGGACAACTACAAGAAATGGGTGGAGAAGAATTATGTGTAGATAAATAAAGAAATCGGTGGAATAGTGGGTATTGGGTGTAGAAGTAGGGTGACGGGTGGAGAAGGACAGAGATGGTGAAGAAGGCAAGTGATAGGTGAAGAAGGAGAGTGGTCAGTGGAGAGAGGAGGAGTGATTGTAGAATGTAAGTGATTGATGGTAAAGGGTATGGATGGGTTAGCATAGCGAGTGATGGCTGGAGCGGAAAAATAATGGTTACAAAAGAAGCGTGATTGATAGAGAAGAAGAATAATGGGTAGATAAGAAAGGAGATGGATGGAAAGTCGAAGTACAATGAGTCACTGTCGATAGTTAATATCAGGAATGCAATAGCAAGTACTCAGAGTCCAGTGTAGGATACATCATGGAGAATCCTGGACAAGTGACACGATTTCTGAAGATTAGGTTTTGAACAACTGTCGGAAGATAAATTAATAAAGTCATCCTATAGGGAGATTTTAATCCGATTCCTAAGGTTGTGAATAGAAGGAAAACCACAAAATGAAGCTATTTATAAACATACACCCATCTTCAAATACTATAATCTCAGTGGCAGCTTAACCTCTTGTTCCAAGAAGACCATGTTGACCCGAAACTATCAGTTTCACGAACAAATGTAGGCTGCCTAAATATGAACTGCACGCATAATGTTCTGGCTGCAATTTGTGGTACCAGCCTAAAGCTTAACAGTGTTTTGACACCCTGACGTCAGTGAGTGGGTGTCTTAGCTGGCTGGGTATTTGTTTGGGTGTTGACGGCTTTCATTTATTGCTGGCTTCATATTTGAGGAAGTAAATCAGTATAGCGTTGAATCGAATCAATTGTGATTTGACGACATTTAACAATCGAGTGAGTGAGGAAAGTTTTCAATTTCTGTAAGTTTCACTAATTCTTCATCGGAAGATTGGTAAACAACTGCATTTTTCACTTAAGAATTCCCACTGCATAAAAAATATGGATATTTGCAGAGAAAAAATCGGGCTTATAAAGGCTCATGGGTAAGCCAACTTTGGTATTAAGTTATTGTGACATACATCGGAGTTATTTAAAAAACTTAGTAATATTTGATTTTTTGTTATTTGTTAAACTTAAACTATTTACAAGATGAAGTTAAGTGAGTCGTTGCTCGTCTGCTTTCTTGTGCTGCAGCAATTCGGTGAGATTTCATGGATGAACTTGTGACATCTGTCAGCTCAGCTATGGATGACTATATTAAAGATTAATTATTCATGCTTGTATGCTAAACACGATTGATTCTCTTTTCATTTCTACACTTAATTGCACTGTAACTGATACTGCGCTAAAACAATGTCCGAAGCTACAGGACATCTCAAAGTGACCATAAGAGTGCAGAGTTACTGCAGTTTGCTGTGAAATAGCCTTCATAGTAATAACTCGAAATTTCTGTAAAGTACTGTTCATTGAAGGGCGAATAAAACCAGACAGTTTACGCATAATATCAGCATTCTGCAACCACTTTAATATATGGGGTCAATAGTTCACGACCTCTTTAACATCCAGTCATTCCTGTATATTCCAAAATAATCTAATAAGGAAATGTTATGCTTATTGCAGTTTTGCAAAACAAGTATTTCATTCATTAAGCATTTCGATTTCAACTTCTTTTGTTGTGGACTGGCGCTAACTAAAGTAGGTTTAGGCGCTTATAATTTTACCTTAAAATGATACCCGCTTTGACCCATTTTGGCTTTCCACACAGCAGAAATCCAATAAAATGCTTTTTAGTTCAAGCGCACATGTTTTGTTTACGTAAACAAAAATAGGCCTAAAATCATTGTGCAAAATTTAGGCCATAGACAACCGGATATAAAAGTTCAGTGGACTTTTTCTGAAAGGAAACTGCTGCATTTTGTGCAAGTTATAGACTTCTATAGAACAATATGCGCACTGGTAATCGTGTGGGAAAGAGTGTTTCAAAAATAATAGAAAATGGATAAGAAACTCTGTCTACAGCACATAGAGAACTAAACGGCAGTTTACCGCATGCAACAGCAACCATCTGCCCTACATGCAACTACGCAATAATTCCGTCCATGTACTTCCAATAATTATATGCATGGATGCGAAACCCAGTCACGAACAAGAACTTCTGTACAATCGGTCTCGAAGCTCAGTGTATCCGACACACACCCGTTTGAGGCATATAGATAACAGAGCAAATGCTAAAGACTTTAAAACATCTAAAATTATCACTCGATAGCAATGCAAAGCAACTGCTGACTTCCAAATATCCAAAAAGTAAACATCATATATTGATCACAGAAGATCATTCGGAGATTATAGAAGAGCATATAGAAGATCAGTTGAAAGTCGCTAAATCTAAACACTATACCAGATGATGAATTTTCTTCCCGTATGAGTAGATTAAGGAGAAAAACCGGCACACTGTGCCTACATTAAAGGGTTATATCGGATTTTCTGCAACCCTAACCCACTGCAGTATTGTATACCCATGCGCCCCAATTAGGTCCACATGCATGTATGGAGTGTATGTATGGAGTGAAAGGGCCAATAGCAACTACATGATTATACCACAGCAATTAAGCATGTGGTTTCATGCATGTGCTTATAAGAAGAACGCCCTGCATCTGATGGTCTATCGAGACACAAGCCCGCAAAATTATACAATTACTCCATACGTTGCACAGACCAATTCATCAGTTTCCATGTTAGCCTATAGCATTCAGTGACAAGCCCTGCTGCGGATCAGGTTGCTTGTGTGTAACCGATTTTAAAAACACGCTAACATGCACAGATAAACATTATATAGGCCTAAACGTATATAGGCATACAACCACAACATATAATTTATTGATGTTCACTTGTGTCAGTTAAAATGTCAGAGTGTAACATTTAATGCAGCAACAGAGCCTACAGGTCCAATGATGGTTGTTACTAGAGGGACCTCAGACTTAACTTCTGTGTTTACCTCAGATTTTAACTTGCCAGTAATGTGGCCTTTGACAGAAATCGAACAACAGTGTATTCACACTTCCTAGAAACACTTTCCATCGTGGCCAACAGCAGACATTATTGGTCGATTTCTCTGAAAGGTCACATTGGCAGACCGAATAACTATCTTCCTCAATGATATTCTAGCAGGCTTAGTCAATTGCATCATGTGGAATTGAATTAAATTACAATTACCTTGGTATTTAGTCACTTATAATTACAATTAAATTTTCTTTTTTTTCAATTAAATTACAATTACTTTAGTGCAATTACGATCGCAATTAATTTTCAGTTACGCCATAAGTTCTCGATCAAACATTGCGTTAAGTCTGGATCCTAGCTAGTCTAGAAGTTTCTGTTTCTGTACTCGAATTTACTAGCAATTTCGAATGTTTGTTCAGGTGCTCTCCAACTCGGAGTTTGCTTGCCAACTGGAGTGGTAGTTACGTCCGCGCCTCCTCTTTCTTCTCCTTCGCCTACTGCAGCTCATCCAATCAAAGAATGTGTGGCCGAGCAACTTATAAACCCGTGTGCCGATGACGTTGAGGGGCCATTGTCTGATTCTGATGACTATTACAAGGACGAGGTTTCCGACGCCTCTGGGGTCGAGAATGCCAAAATGGAACAAATAAAGAACACTTTGGAAGAAACGATTGCGAAAGTAGAACAATTCTCCATTCAGGTATCATCTATCACAGTTTCTAAAGCCATGACATTCAGTATTGTTGGCTGCATCTCTTGGACAATCCGTCAATTTTTTAAACTGTCAGTCATTCTTCTTGCTTGAAATTTCAGGGGAAAACGTACCAATTCAGTTATATTTAATGTGCTTACTTCCTTATATACGTATGAATCTTTCCTGAATTATATTTAATATGCGTATGATTGCATCGACACATAATTTTAAAGCTTAATACATTTTCACATGGTATATGCTCTGGAACGTTATGAGTCTAGAATTTCATAACAGCTAGAACCACCCCTCAGGTATCTTTAATATCAAAGGAAAGAATTGCAGACGACGCTTTTTTGTTGATGATGATTTTGTGATGCGATGGTGGCATTGACGACGACGACAATGATTATGATGATAAACGCTTTATATGGTGCATGATGCTGTGTCGTTTCGTATCTGCAGATACTGGAGAACAGCAAGCTCAAAAAGCTTGAATCGGATTATCCAAAGGATGACAAATGCAATTTCACTGCCTTACCCCTCCATCTCAAACAAGTGAGTCAGTCATCAACTTCCATCATCCCATCACGATTGCACTCTTACGTGAAATGATGCGATAAGAGGAAATATCATGTTTTGCAGTGCAATCTGTTTTAATATGATATATATATAAGTAAGTAATAAGTATGTACGTAAGTATGTATGTGTATATGTAGGTATGTGTGTGACGTATGTATTGATGTTTGCTTGTATGTATCTATGAATGCACGTATGCAAATGCACGTTCGTGCAACCGCATATAAATACATAAATACATACGCGTCATAATTTCTCGACAATGCTCTGAAAGTTACCTGATCTATTTTCCACACTTAAAGCGATGATGTGAAATTGAAATCATTCAAAAATCGACGTCATCGAAGAATGAGTTCAGGGTGTAAATTAGAAATTCGTTGTTGAGTCATGTCACCAGTAAGGAAACGTTGTCCGTTGTTGGACTGTAATATAAAGCATATTCATTGCCTTGTTTTACATTGCCTTAACCTCCATTGTGTCTCCTCAACGCTGCATGCGTCGCCTCAGGTAACTTTATGTGTATGTGAATGTCAGAATGCAAGTGACGTAGTGAGCAGCATGCTGCTGACGACCATCAAAAGAGTGTCTGGTTACCTCCAGTATGTGCAGAACGTCAGCAGTAAACTGAAGGATGAAAACTTGAAAAACAGCTCTATACAAATTATCATCGGTCCTTCAGGTCTTAGGACGGCTGCCTGCTTGCTGCCGTCTTTGGACCATGAGCCTCTTTCTTCGTGCCCCACCTCCTTCGATGACTACTTGAATACTACGAACACGGCAGAGACCAGGCTTCTGTTGGCACAGCTTCAACGATTGATTTACAACGACCTTTGCCAAGGGTTGAGGAGCATCGCTTAAACAAATGCGGAATATGAAGAGGAGCAGGAAGAAGAAGAGAGGAGGAATCTGTCCCATTCTCGGCAACTGCGAAGTCAAACACAATTTTCTCGTTTTTTGTTCGTTTCAGGGTGAAGACTGATGTGCCTATCTTGATTTAAAATGCATAATTCTGAAACTGTAGTAGATCGCATCAAATCCGATTTTGTTAGGGTAAATCTTATTTGGCGTAGGGTGACAGATTTGACTCACTGGAGTTTCTTCATAATTAATTAAATTGCAATATAAAGTACAAAATAAAAATTCTCAGCACAAGACAAAATTGATTAAATTTAACAAAATTGGATCAGTGTAGGATCAACATTTATAACAGATTGAATGGATTGGGCCAAAGTAGACAAGCTCCGAATAGAATCGCTTCGTGATGTGATCTGCAAGAGTTAGTTTTGTAGATTTGTTTGCATTCACTTAGGGAAATTGATTATTTAAAATCAATTTAGGTTTGAATATGATCATTAAAGTTGCAAAATTAGATATAACGGTTGCTTTATTTTATTAAAAATTGGTGAGATTGGGCCGAATTAGAATTTTCTATAAATAATATTATGGATGCACGTTGTTTATAGACGGTTTCAGCCCTTACGATTATGCATGCAACTGTCTGTTTGAGTGCTCTGAGAAACTTAATATTATGTCTACACTGAGATATCGCTTTAGCTGCAATCAAAATAGAGAATTATCATGCATGTATGAAGGTTTGTGTTTTATAGACCAATACACTGGAAACTCGTTATATCACGAATCGTTATAAGAAAACTTTCTGACGCAACACGGCCAGAGATATGGATTTCAAAATTAATTTACCTACAGAAAATAAACTCGTTTTATATCACAACCCTGTTAAAAGACATCTCTTGGTATTGCTTCCGAAACAGAGTTATCACGAGTTTCTAGTGTACGTCGAGAAGGCAAGGCTTCTTGCGGGCGTACTGAGTATTAGCAAATGACCGGAGCCTATTTATATCCTGCTATCCGCCATTTCTTTGGTATCCAAAGATTGTAATCTGTTTCTTAGGTTGTCAAGCTTTTTATTTAGCACTATAGTTAAAGATGTAGGCCTATGTATGTAGCTTCAGCATCACTCATGGACATCTCAACTACACACGTTAAGATTGGCATTCAGCCATAAATGTGACTAAGATGAAATCGCAAAGGAGGTCGTTATAATGAGCGTCTTTTAGTACAAATATAGCGCTGAATAAATGTATCGTTACATTACACTGCATTAAACTGCTTTCACCGATTCGGTTGTTTATCGGCATAAGATGGCGGCAGTGTACTTTACACTCCGCTAAGTAAACTGTAAGAGTGTGACTCTTTTGCATCGGTGGAGTGACTTCCGGGGTGAGATTGACTGTGACAAGACAGCGCCCATCAGAATGCCATATAACACCATATTTTCCCATATAATATATGCAAATACGTATAATAACATGTCTTTGATAGAATACTTCGTCTCACCATTATTCTGTACGTCTACCACGTATTGCGCAGTTTTCTATTACACTGATTTAATTTATTGTGGATGCTGTTATTTATATTCATAATTTCTGTTGCTGTGTTAATTAGGTTAGCAAACGCACCATTAGGTTACTTTTTGATTTTGCACACGTTTCGATCTTAATCAGAGTTAATCTATTTCTTGAACATTATGAGGTAACATCAGTATTCTGTTTTATACCTTTCCGTGCTTTCATGCTCATTTTTTGCTAATGTTTTTGTGTTTATTCGGAGTTTGTTTTCACCATTTTTCTGAACTTTCCCCAGAGTTCTAAGTCAGTCGTCGTTTTTCATTTGCGTTAATTGTGTAGGCCTACTCTAGTTCGCTTGTGCTAGTTCCAGTGTTGACCGATACTACCACACTCAGAACATTATCATAATCACCATTTCAGCATGTCTTCTGTAGCCTTTTCGTACGTTTTAAATAGTATTTATTACTATTGAACCAATTACAATTTATTAAATTGATAAAGGAGGATTGAAGATTATGGCTTAGGTTCGTTGTAAAATAGTAGAGGTGCATTTGTTTTAAATTGAATTATTAAATTATTGCAAACTGTGTTAAACGTTGTCATGTTTGCTCAGCGTTGCTCGTATTTCATGTCATTGTGCGCTTTTTAACAGTCAAAGACTTGAAAATAAAACGAATTCAAGAAACAGTCTGTGTTCTGTCTCCATCTCTCAGAATGTCTGTACCTGTCTCTCTGTCAGCCTGTCGTTCTGTCCCTAATTCCCTATCTTTTGCCTTGTCTATTCATGCCTTCGGGTGTATCTCTGTCCTTGTGTCTCTGTCTCTATGCCTTTCTCTGTCTCTGTGGGCGCCTGGGGCGTCTAATTTCAGTGGGAATCAAACAATATGAGGGAACATTTGAACAAGTTCCTCCAATTTCAAACTCTGACTTCATTTAGTGGATTAAATTCAGGACATGAACTACATCTGCGAGGATACAGAGAATCGCCAAGAGTTACACTAAAACCTTCTTGACAGTGGCATCAGCCAACTTATGCATGCATTCGTTTTCTCACTGCGTTTATCCACGGTACACGACTCTGACAATTCTTTCGTAAATGAAGACACTGAGGAAAAGTTAAACTTCATTATTTCTTTCACAGGCCTAGGCTTCTTCTTCTTCATCATTATCATCTTCTTCGATTTGTTCTTCGCGTTGTTGTTGCTCTTCTACCTCTTCGTGTTGTTTTTGTTGTTGTTGTTTTCATTATTATTATTATTATTATTATTATTATTATTATTATTATTATTATTATTATTATTATTATTATTATTATTAATAATAATATTATTATTATTATCCTTTGTAAGGCAAGATAGAGTGCGGCCGAGGGTTAAACCCAGAATGAGGAATTATATGCGACCATCCTGCAGAACGCGATTTTTCCGTTGATTGTTTCCATGTTTTCAGTTCTGTCAAACGAACATCGCTGAGATGTAGATATGTATGTATGTATTTATGTATATATATATATATATGTATATCAGTGTTTATATATTTATATATATATGTATGGATCGATGGATGAATGGCAGGATGGAGGAAGGGATGGGTGCATATATGTATGTATGTATCTGTGCATGCATGCATGCATGTATGTATGTATGTATGTATGTATGTATGTATCTAGACGTAATGTAACGCGTTTTTAGCATCTGACAAAAGTTGGTATAGAATAGATGGATATTAGTCATTGTGTCCACGGACCTTGACGATGGAAGAGGTCTGGAGATAAAACAAATGCAAATTCAATGATTAAATCTGAAGCTCGAACTCAACACAAAAATCATATTGTGCTAGCACAACTTAAATAAGCGATTTTGGGCGTTCCAGTGAATACTGCCATATGTTTTTAGCCACCTAGCGAGTAGAAACACGTTTAAGTAAACTGACCCCAGAAATAAGAAGATGACAATACTGGGATCCCATCTCGTGAAACTCGGTGGTCGATAGTATGAGCGTTCGCCAAACAAAGCGGAGTAAATGTAAATGTACAAGGTTTTCTATAGCGGCCGTATGGCCTCGATCCTGTTCATTTTTCATTGTATTTATCAGATGTGATCTTTTACCACCGCGCCATTTAAATCCCCGTGTACGGATCGCGCTAACCCGATATTCAAATCTTTGAAATATAGCCACAATCGGTAAGCGAACCGGCATCCTCACTCTCAGAGGCGCATAAATCTTCTAACGGTACTCTGTCTCTTTTCGAAGAATTCAGTCTCGGGTCACAGCAGTAAGTTCTTAAAACTTTCTAGACAAATGAATTGTACACCCTAATGTCTGCTTCAAGTAGACCGGTTTTGTTTTGCTTAAAAGAATTGAGTAGACGTGTAGGTTCATCAAGCAACGCTGTATAAAGTGATGCACTATTGGCTGCTTTTAGGCGAAGTGTACGGGTTCGAGCCTCCTGTGAAGTGTTTACTGTGCATAGGGGCCTTGTGCCGGTGTGGCGTGAGAATGTGTCCGGCATGAAAATGTGTCCGAAAATTGCTGTAATTGGTTCACGTGACCGAAGACGTCAGATAGCAACTGTCAAACTTAAACCTACACTGTCGGTAGAATCCAACTTCTCATGATGAGCTTTAAAAATTATGTTGCTAAAACTTCATCCTATTGCTACCTTTCAGAGTTTGCTTAAGGGTCTGTTCTATTAATTAATAATACAGTAATTAAATTTGCACATAAACCCTGCGATCCTTAGAGCCGAGTACTAACTATTTCAATATGCTTTGTGGTAATATCTGTTTGGTTTTGAATGCAATCTGTAGGTCTACCTTGTCACATAACATTGCAATGCAAAGCGTTGTATTATCATTATTTTAAAATTTTCTTTTTCTTTTTTATTTATATAGAGACGCGTACACTTTTTAAAAAGTTCTAGTCGTGGGACAATGATTTAAAAGCGGCAGTTCCCCGTGATTAAGTGTGGCAGTCACCCGTGATTTAAAAATGGCAGTATAGTCTACTGCCGAACTACCGAACCCTTTTGCCTATCGATTTTGTTTTGAGTGAGCGGCTGTGAATTAGCTGGTCTCCGCGACGTGGTTTACGTTGGGCGCTGTAGAAATTTCGGAATTAGATTACGATTACTTATATATATTCTTTATGATATGCTCAGACGTCTACTGTTCCTGACTGCGTTTCGGAGTTATTTCTCGAGGTCATATGTTTTGGGTGGTGTTTGGTCGCATGTGATCGAAGCATGACCGCCATATTGGGCTGGTCCTCTTATTCATAGGGTGGACAGGTCACCCGCGTCAGTCACGGGTAGGTTGTACGACCAATCGTGGTGTCAATGCTATTTATTTGAGAATTGTTTCCTTAATGCTGAACTTTTCGTTCTATTTAACTTTAACACCAATTTGACTAACGTAGGCCTCGATATTGTGGGGTATTAAAGAGTGCTATATTAAATTAAATGCTACATACATGCATGCACGCATACATGCATACATATATACATACACAATGCTTAAATGCATGCATGCACGCACGCACACACATACACACTAAGAATTGGTTGTTGTTATTTCAGGCTCTCGTAACAGGGCACCAATCTGCTGGTTAATTATTCATGGATTTGTCCAAATTGTTAAAATTCAATTTTCTTGCAGTTGAATCAAGTTTGTTGGCCTTTAGCAATTTGAGTATGTAGCTTTATCAGCAAATATTTGGAAATGCTATAATATGCTGTTAATTACCGAGATTGTGAAATTTTCCAAAAATAAATTCGTAAAAATGTCGTCAGTTATGTTTGCAATACTGGGAGTTGTCATTGGGTCGAATATTGGCGGTTAAAATTCATGTGAACATTTTTTATTTGCAAAAATGCGGAAAGCAACAGAAACAAAGACTATGACACACAATTCAACTAAAAGACGAAAGAAAAGAAAGTCAAATGAAAAATATGAAGATCAAATAGTTAAGTAGGCGTGATTACGATTATTCTCATCTTATCCGAGGTAAATTCCGATGCCTAAAAGATTCTGCTAAACACTATATGAGAAATTTTAATAATAATAATAATAATAATAATAATAATAATAATAATAATAATAATAATACTCTTTCTCTAATACAAACCAAAGATGACGCAGATTTCGAAGCCATGCGGCAGCACTGGTGTGACGAGAGTAAAATAATGCAACCAGAACTGAAACTCTGGCACAAGCAGTCTCACTGAAATCGGCCATTAATTCAAAAAGATTGCTATCATTCTCGAAACTTCTCTCACCCATGCCTACCATCAGGCGAGCTTCAATGCGATACCAGCACCGCACGCAGGAGACTGGCTTTTTGCTCTGCTGATTACCACATATGCGGCCTTAGACTGGACGATGAGGCGGTGAGAATCGTTGTTGGTCTTCGCCTGGGAGCAAGTATTTGCGAACCACACAGATGCCGATACGGATCACTTGTGACAGGTGATGGATCGCATGGCCTTTCTTTCGGCTTGGGCCCTGGTCTCTTCCCCCGGCAAGCCGTCTTGAACGATCTAATCTGCCGTAACCTTATTCACGCGGGCTTCCCTACAATCAAAGAACCCGCAGGCCTATCCAGAACAGACGGTAACAGGCCCGACGGGCTTACGCTCATTCCGTGGCGCGTTGGCCGCAGTCTGATTTCGGATGTCACTGTAGCTGACACCCTGGCTGCTTCTTACTTGGCTGCTAGTTCCGTCTATGCTGGTGGAGCAGCGGAACCAACAGCATCTAAAAAAATATCAAAATATAACCCACTTTTTCATCAATATCATTTTCTTCCGCTCGCTTTTGAAACTCTAGGCCCAATTAATAACGCAGGATTAACTTTAATTGCCGAGCTTGGACGCTCTCTGACGCTAGTTTCTGGTAACAAAAACGAGACATGCCATCTGTTTCAGCGCCTATCAGTTGTCATCCAACGATTTAATGCTGTCGCCCTCCGAAGCACCTTTTCTCTGCCAAAATTTGACGAGATTTAGCCAACCCAGACAGCTTATTTCTCCGGAGCGTTTTTCTAAGTCCCGAAGGATCATAAGTACCTCGGGCAATAATAATAATAATAATAATAATAATAATAATAATAATAATAATAATAATAATAATAATAATAATAATTCATCCGGATAATTTTTCAGCTCCTTGAGGGATCATAAATACCTCGGGGCAAAAAAAATAATAGTAAGCAGAGAGTCAGAGATCATAAATTGTCTTTTTCATTCGACTTAATCAAATTTCTAACTGAAGCCGCTGCTTTGAAGGCCGATGCGTTAATATCTAATCAAAATCTAATGACATCTATAGCGCCGTTATCATAATGCCCAAGGCATGAACTGATGGTAGCTTAATAACTGTAGGCTAGCAGCTCGTCAGCCAAGCATCTTTCGTATTTGTCTAAAAATCGCAAAAGCTTCCTCTCCTTCGTGGTCTTTTGAGCTTCTGATTGCTTATCAGCTCCATTCGCTGCCTGCCACTAGATATACGCGCAGTATATATACAACCATAATTCAAAGCAAACTTTTTCTCTTCACTACACCATTCTCCATTCTCTCTACTCTTTCTCTTCTCTCTTTTTTCTCTCTACTCTTTCTCTTTACTTCTCCATTCTCCTTTCTATCTTCTCTTTCTCGTCTCTTCTCCATACTCCTTACTCGCTACTCTTTTTATCTCTTCTCCCTCATCTGATTTCTCTCTACTCTTTCCATATTTCATATCGCTGACAAACGAAGACTTGTCTGTTTTCAGCTAACCGTAATATTGAGGTGAAATCATAAATTTGCGCGTTATAAGTATCTGTTTGCTGCTGCTGATGATGACAATAATAAGAGTAATAATATTACTAGTATCACCATTGCACTTTGTGCCTTTGGTCTTACTTGCAAGATCCACAAAATCATTGATATTCCCATTAGCCCCCGCTTATTGTTGCGCAATCCATTCTCTTCAACAGAAACCTCTTCAGCGTAAGTCAGTTTCCTCTTTCTAACTCTCCCTTCCTTTATTCAGCCTTCGTCCCGTCTCCACTATTCCCACCGCACCGATTCATCTAAGGGCCAGGTTCCCCCCGGGCAGAGGACTTACGGAGACGATGGCTCTGGGGTAATTTTAACCAGGACGCAAAGCTGACTTAAATATAATGACAGGAATGGCTCTATATGTTTGTGTCTGTGTGTCTGTATGCGTCTGTGTGTTTGGGTGTCTGTCCTTGAGTCTGCGTGTTTGTTTGTCTGTGTGCCTGCATGCTTTCTTGTCTGTGTGCCTTTCTCTTCGTCTGACTGTTGATCTGTGTCAATGTTTTATGTGTCCAAGTGTGTATGTGTCTTCTGCCTATGTGTCTATTTGTCCATCTCTCTGTCTGCATCATTGCCACCAATATCGTCATCGTAAACAGAATGACTGAGCTATCATTATTTGTACAAAAACTTTCCCCAGAAATAATACTTCTAAAGGAAACAAATTAAGTGAACGGTGAAGAGAGTATTGGAAATCATACTGTTCTCGAGACCATCCGGAAAGTTGATCCCTGAAACCAATTGCAAAACAGTTAATTATTATTTTAAATAAGTTGGACTCGTTATTATTATCATAATTATTATTATTATTATTATTATTATTATTATTATTATATTAATAATTAGTTTTTAAATTAGTCTGAAGTGTAATAAATTTCGAGCTTCAGCAGAAATTTCCATTTCAGTCGATGTAGTCTATGTTCATGCCGCTAATTATGATAACTTGCTCTCAATCATCCCCGATTCAAGGCCAGAAGAATTATTAAATTCAACTAAATAAAAGGATCTAAAGGGAGCTCTAAATCACCCCAATTAGCCACCCTGCAAGCTTTGCTCTGAAATGAAACCGCTGCATTTTGCGGAGGTCGTCCATAGACTTCCATTGTACAATGTACGAACTGGAAATCGTGTGGGAAAGAGTAGTTCCAAATAATAGTAAATGGATAAGAAGCTCTGTCAGTAATCAACTGCCCTAAGTTTCTATTCTACATGGAACTACACATAATTCCGTGCCTCTATTTCCAATAATGCATGCATGGATGCGAAACCAAGTCACGAACAAGAACTTCTGTATAATCGGATTCGAAGCTCAATCTATGCAACACACACTGAATTGTTTGTTCAACTGACATCGGACATAGGTATGGAATTCTCTATAGTAGCAAATGAAGGCGAAACTCCGTTTGACTCACGCGATCGATCAATGTTGCATGCAATGAACGGATCTTGCCAAGTGCGAACCCCGCTGAGTGCATGATTGTCTTTGGAATCTGCTAGATGTTGCACGCTTATAGATCGACAAGATCTGTTGATGAAGGGATGTCCTTCCAATTTGGATGGTCTAGAAGCGTCTTGTCACGAATGGCAGTAGAGCAATTGCTTGACACTTGAGAACAAACCTGTGCTACTGAGCTGAAAGGAAGATGGGCAATAAAGTAAAGCGATGAGTTGAGGACACGGACGGACTGAGAGGAGGAGAGATGATTGTAGAAGTATAGGGATGGATGAAGTGATAGAGATATGGTTGGAGAAAGACAGTGATTGGTGGACAAGAAGTATGATTCTTGCAGACGAACACGGATGAGTGGAGTGGAAAAGCGATGGATATCGAAGATTAGAGATTGAAGAAGAAGAAGAGTGACGAGTGAAGAAGGCAAGTATTTGTTTGAAAAATAGTGAAGGGTGGAGAAGCACGTGAATGGGTTCAGAAAAATGGTTGGATGAAGAAGTACACAGATGGTTGAAGAATGCGAGTGTTGGGTGGATAAATGGAGTCATGGTTGGAGAAGTACGGATATAGGCGAAGAAGATACTTGATGGATGGATGGAGAACTACAGAAATGGGTAGAGAAGAATTGTGTATAGATAAATAAAGAAATCGGTGGAGTAGGGGTGTAGAAATAGAGTGATGGTGGAGAAAGACAGCGATGGGTGTAGAAGGCAAGTGATAGGTGAAGAAAGCGAGTGGCAAATGGATAAAGAGAGTGGGTATAGAAGGGAAGTGATTGGTAGAAAATGGTTAGGATGGGGCCACGGCGAGCGATGGTTGGAGAAGAAAAGTGATGGTTGGAAAAGAAAGGTAATTGATAGAGAAGAAAAACGATGGGTGGATAAGAAAGGAGATGGATGGAAATTTGAAGTGCAGTCAGTCAGTGTCGATAGTTAATACCAGGAATGCAATAGCACGTACGCAGTAAGACATGGTTAGAAATGGTAACAAACAAACTCCCAACCGATAGTCTAGTGTAGGATACATCATGGAGAATCCTGGGAAGGTGACACGAATTCTGAGGAATAGGTTTTTAAACAACTATCGAAAGATAAATTAATAAAGTCATCCTACACGGAGATTTTAATCCGATTCCTGAGGTTGTGAATGGAAGGAAAGCACGATATGAGGCTAATTATAAATATTCGGCCATCTTCAAATACTTATAAGCACAGTGGCTGTTTATCCTCTTGTTCCAAGAAGACATGAATAGCCCGTGTTGAACTGAAACTTTCAGTTTCACGAACAAATGTAGGCTGCCCAAATATGATCTGCACGCATAATAATCTGACTGCATATTGTCGTATCAGTCTAAAGCTTAACAATATTTGACACCCTGGCGTGAGTGAGGCTGGTTGAGTAGTTGGTTGGCTGGTGACGTCTTTCATTTATTGCTGGCTTTATATTTAGGAAGTAAATCAGTACAGCGAATTAACTGTGATTTAACGACATGTAACAATCGACTGATACACAGTGAGTCAGTAAAGTTTGCAGTTTCTATTAGTTTCACTAATTCTTCATCGGAAGATTGGTAAACAACTGCATTTTTCACTTAAGAATTCCCACTGCATAAAAAATATGGATATTTGCAGAGAAAAAATCGGGCTTATAAAGGCTCGTGGGTAAGCCAACTTTGGTATTAAGTTATTGTGACATACATTGGAGTTATTTAAAAAACTTAGTAATATTTGATTTTTTGTTAATTGTTAAACTTAAACTATTTACAAGATGAAGTTAAGTGAGTCGTTGCTCGTCTGCTTTCTTGTGCTGCAGCAATTCGGTAAGATATTTCATGGATGAACTTATGTTGTCTGTCAGCTCAGCATTGAATAACTACATTAGATAATTTTGCATGTATATACGCTAAACACGCTTGATTCTCGTTTCCTTTCTATGCTTAGCTGCACTGCAAATGGTACTCTATTAAAGCAATGTCCAAAGCAACAGGACTTCTCAGTGTGCCCATAAGACAGTGCAGAGTTACTGCAGTTTGCTGTGACATAGGCTTCATAGTCATCATACAAAACTTCTTAAAAGTATTCTGCACTGAAGGTGGACTAAATCCAGACAGTTTACGCATAAAATCAGCATTCTGCAACTGCTTTAATGTACGAGGTTAATAGTGCACGACCTCTTGAATATCTGTTCATTTTGGAGAAACCAAAAATAAACTATTAAGGAAATGTTATGCTTATTGCAGTTTTGCAAAACACGTGTTTCATTCTTTAAACTTTTAGATTTCAGTCTTTTGTTGTGGACTTTCGCCACCTAGAGTGGGTTTAGGCACTTATAATTTTGCCTAAAAATGATACTCGCATTGACCCATTTTGGCTTTCCACACAGCAGAAGTCCAATATAATGCTTTTTAGTTCAAGCGCCCATGCTTTATTTCCGTACAACAAAATAGCCATAAAATCATTGTGCAAAATTTAGGCCATAGACAACCGGATATAATAGTTCAGTGAACTTTCTCTGAAAGGAAGCCGTTGCATTTGGCGAAGGTCATAGACTTCTATAGAACAACGTCCGCACTAGAAATCGTGTGAGAAAGAGTATTTCCAAATAATAGAAAATGGGTAAGAAGCTCTGTGTATAGCATGTATACAACTAGATGGCAGTTTCCCACATGCAACAGGTGTCATCTGCCCTAAGTTTCGAGTCTACATGCAACTGCACAATAAGCTCAGTGTATGCAACACACACCCGTTTGAGGCATATAGATAACAGAGCAAACGTTAAATACTTTAAAATGTCTAAAATTATCAGTCGATACCGATGCAAAGCAACTGCTGACTTTAAAATATCCAAAAAGTAAACATCATATTTTGATCACAGAAGAACAATCGGAGATCATAGAAGAGCAAACAGAAGATCGGCTGAAAGTCGCTAAATCTAAACATTATTTATACTAGACGATGATTTTTCTACCAGAATAAGTAGAGTAAGGAGAAAAACCGGCACACTGTGCCTGCGCTAAAAGGTTCTATCAGATTTTCTGCAATTCTAACCCGCTGCAGTATTGTATACCCACGCCCCCCAATTTGGCCCACATACACTGAATGTATGCAGTGAGAGGGCCAATAGCAACTACATGATTATACCACAGCAATTAAGCATGTGGTTTTATGCATGTGCTTATAAGAAGAAAGCCCTGCATCTGATGGTCGATCGAGACAGGCCGCAAAATTATACAATTACTCGATACGTTGCACAGACCGATTCATCAGTTTTCATGTTAGCCTACAGCGTTGAGTGACAAGCCCTACTGCGGATAAGGTTACTTGTGTAGAACTGATTTTAAAAACACGCTAACACGCACAGATATCCACTGAATAGGCCTACAACCACAACATATAGTTTATTGATGTTCACTTGTGTCAGTTCAAAGTTCAGAGTGTAACAATTAGTGGAGCAATAGAGCCTAGGCCCTAGAGGCTCAATGAGAGTTGTTACTAGAGGGACCCTTGATTTCGCTTCTGTGTATACCTCAAATTTTAACTTGCCAGTAATGTGGCCTTTGAGAGAAATCGAACAATATTGTATTAACCTGTATTTCTGAGGTTTACTCTTCCCAGAGACACTTTCCATCGTGGCCAACAGACAAACACTGTTGGTCGATTTCTCTCCAAGGTCACATTACTGGCACACCGAATAACTATCTTCTCTTATGAGGATTCTAGCACGCTTGGTAAATAGCATCCTGAAAAATTCAACTAAGTTACTATTACTTTAGTATTTAGTCACTTATAATTACAATTACACTTTGTTCACTATGGTCAATTGAATTACAATTACTTTAGTGCAATTACAATCACAATTAGTTTTCAGTTTCGTCGTAACTTCTCGATCAAACATTGCGTTAAACCTGGATCGTAGTTAGTCTAGGAGTTTAGACTTCTATACTCGAATTTACTAACAAGAATATCGAATGTTTGTTCAGGTGCTCCTCAACCCGGAGTTTGCTTGCCAACTGGAGTGATAGTTACGTCCGAGCCTCCTCTTTCTTCTCCTTCGCCTAATTCAGCTAATCTGTTCGAAGAATGTGTGGCCGTACAAGTTATAAATCCATGTGGCAATGTCGGTGAGAAGCCAGTGGTTTCTGACTATAGCGGTGACAAAGATGGGGTTACAGACTCCCCTCGGATCGATGATTACACAGTGGAAAAAGTAAAGAACATTTTGGAAGAAACGATGGCGAAAGTTGAACAGTTCTCCATTCAGGTATCATCTGACACAGATTCTAAAGCCATGGCGTTCAGTATAGTTGGCTGAATCTCTTTGGCAATCCGTCATTTTTTAAAAACTATTCTTCTTGCTTGCAATTTTAGGGGAAAACGAACCAATTCACTGAAATTTAATGTGTTTAATTCCTTGTATATGCATGATTTTTTCTGAATTCTATTTAACATGAACATGACTGCGTCGACATATAATTTAATAGTATAATATATTTTATCACATGGTATATGTTTAGTAACACTATAGGTCTAGAATTTTATAACATCTAGAACCACCCTTCAGATATCGTCAATAATAAAGGAAGAATTGTACATGGTGATTTTTGTTGTTGATGATGATGTGATGCGATGGTGGTATTGTCGACGACGACGACAAAAACGACGACGACGATGATGATTATGATACTAGACACTTTGGATGATGTTGAGTCGCTTCGTATTTGCAGATACTGGAGAACAGCAAAAGCAACCAACTTGAATCGAATTATTCGAAGGATAACAGATGCAACTTCTCCCTCGATCTCAAACAGGTGAGTCAGTCATCAACTTCCAACATCCCATTCCGATTGCACTCTTACGTGAAATGATGCCATAAGAGGTAATATCATGTAATGCGGTGCAATCTATTTTAATATGATACGTGTAAGTAATAAGTATGTATGTATATATGTGTATATGTGTATACGTATGTATGTGACGTATGTATGTATGTTTGTTTGTATATATCTATGAATGCATGTATGTACATGCACGTTCGTGCATATACACATACATATATATATAACTATAAACAAGTCATAAATTCTAGACAATACTCTGAAAGTAGCCTGATCTATTTTCCACACTGAAGCGATGATGCGAAATTGAAATTATTCAAAAGTCAATTTTAACGAAGAATGCGATCATTGTCTAAATTGGATCGTGAAGAAAATCGTTGCTGAGTCATGCAACCAGTAAGGAAACGTTGTCCAGTCGTTGGACTGTATTATAAAGCATCTACATTGCCTTGTCTTACATTCTCTGAACCTGCCCTGTCTCTCCTCAACTCTGCGCACGTCTCCGTTACGTAACATTATGTATATGTGAATGACAGAATGCAAGTGACGTGTTGAGCAGCAAGCTGCTGACGACCATCGAAAGAGTGTCTGGTTACCTCCATTACATGCAGAACGTCAGCGGTTTACAAGGGTATGAAGATTTGAAAAACAACGCTACACAACTTATCATCGGTTCTCAAGGTCTTAGGACTGCTGCCTGCCTTCTTTCGAATGAGCAGCATAAGGCTCTTTCCTCGTGCTCTACTTACTACGAGGATTTGAACATAGCAACACGCAGGTTTCGGTTGGCGCAGCTTCAACGATTGATTTACAACGACCTTTGCGAAGGACTGAGGAGCATCGCTTAAACAAATGCGGAATATGAAGAGGAGCAGGAAGAGAAAGAGAGGAGGAACCTGTCCCATTCTCTTCATTGCGAAATTACACAATTTTCTGTTTTTTTGTTCGTTTCAGGGTAAGAACAGATGTTCACGTCTTGAATTAAAATGCATAAAACTGAAGACTATAGTAGATCGCATCAAATCAGATTTTATTAGGGTGAATCTTAATTGGTGTGATCATTAAAGTTATAAAAATAAATATTATTGCTATTTATTTTATTAAAAATTTGTCAAATTGGGCCGAATTTGAAATTTTTATAAATAATAATTTGGATACACGTTGCTTGTTTATATATCATTTCAGCGTTTACGATTTTGCATGCAATTATCTGCTTGAGAGCTCTAAGAGACTTAAAATTATTTCGAGAATGAGTTATCATTTTAGCTGCAATGAAAACAGAGAATTATCGTGCATATGTGAAAGGTTTATGTTTTATAGACCAACTTTGCTTATTTTTAATACACTGGAAACTCGTTATAACACGAATCACTATAACAAAAATTTCTGATATAACGCGGCCAGAGATATAAATTCCAAAATTAATTTACCTGTAGAAAATAAACTCGTTTTATAACCCAACCATGTTAAAAGGCAGTTCTTAACAGAGTCAGAGTTATCACGAGTTTCTAGTGTATGTCGAGAAGGCAAGGCTTCTTGCGGGCGTATTGAGTATTAGCGAATGACCGGAGCCTATTTATCTCCTGCTATCTGCCATTATCTTTGGTATCCAAAGATTGTAATCTGTTTCTCAGGTTGTCAAGCTTTTTATTTAGCACTATTATTAAAGATGTAGGCCTATGTATGTAGCTTCAGTATCACTCATGGACATCTCAACTACACACGTTAAGATTGGCATTCAGCCATAAATGTGACTAAGATGAAATCGCAAAGGAGGTCGTTATAATGAGCGTCTTTTAGTACAAATATAGCGCTGAATAAATGTATCGTTACATTACACTGCATTAAACTGCTTTCACCGATTCAGTTGTTTATCGGCATAAGATGGCGGCAGTGTACTTTACACTCCGCTAAGTAAACTGTAAGAGTGTAAGTCTTTTGCATCGGTGGAGTGACTTCCGGGGTGAGATTGACTGTGACAACACAGCACCCATCAGAATGCCATATAACACCATATTTTTCCATATAATATATGCAAATACGTATAATAACATGTCTTTGATAGAATACTTCGTCTCACCATTATTCTGTACGTCTACCTCGTATTGCGCACAGTTTCTATTACACTGATTTAATTTAATGTGGATGCTCTTATTTATATTCACAATTTCCGTTGCTGTGTTAAATATGTTAGCAAACGCACCATTAGGTTACTTTTTGATTTTGCAATCATTTCGACGTTTATCCGAGTTAATCTATATCTTGAACATTATGAGGGAACATCATTAATCTGTTTTATACCTTTCCGTGCTTTCATGCTCATTTTTGCTAATGATTTTGTGTTTATTCCGAGTTTATGTTTTCACCATTATTCTGAACTTTCCACAGAGTTCTAAGTCAGTCGTCGTTTTTCATTTGCGTTGATTGAGTAGGCCTACTCTAGTTCGCTTGTGCTAGTTCCAGTGTTGACCGATACTACCACACTGGAGAACATTATCATAATCACCATTTCAGCATGTCTTCTGTAGCCTTTCGTACGTTTTAAATAGTATTTATTACTTTTGATAAAGGAAGATTGAAGATTATCTCTCAAGTTCGTCGTAAAATAGTAGATGTGCATTTTGTTTTAAATTGAATTATTAAATTATTTCAAACTGTGTTAAACGTTGTCACATTTGCATGGCATTGTTCATGTTTTATGTCATTGTGCGCTTTTTAACAGTCAAAGACTTGAAAATAAAAGGAATTCAAGAAACAGTCTATGATCTGTCTCCGTCTCTCAGAATGTCTGTACCTGTCTGTCTGTCAGCCTGTCGTTCTGTTCCTATTTCCTGTCTTTTGCCTTGTTTATTCATGCCTTTCGGAGTATCTCTGCCTCTGTCTCTATGCCTTTCTCTGTCTCTGTTGGTGCCAGGGGCGTCTAAACCTGCGTCATAGAAATTTCAGAGGGAATCAAACAATATGAGGCAACATTTCAACAAGTTTCAAAATGCACTTGGTCTCCAATTTCAAACTCTGACTTCACTTAGCGGATTAATTTCATGGCATGAACTGCATCTGCGAGAATACAGAGAATCGCCATGAGTTACTCTAAGACTTTCTTGACAGTGGCTTCAGCCAATTTTTGCAGGCATTTGTTTTCTCACTGCGTTTCCTCACAGTACACGACTCTGGCAATCCTTTCGTTTATGAAGACACTGAGGAAAAGTTAAACTTCATTATTTTATCACAGGTCTAAGCACAGGATGGGGAAAAGAGGGCTAAATTGCCCCATTCACAAGCATAGGACCTGGGTGCCAAAGAAAAAGTCAGTGCCACTGAGGAATAGACGCCCAAGGCAGTTCGCTCTCTTTGTCTCTTCCTCTTTCTTATACCCACTCTCTAATTTTTATTACAAGATGCAAAGGAATGCTACTTATTTGCTTTTACTTGCTTTAAACTCACCAGTGCATGCCAACAGGCACGAGATTGCAGATTTCGCCATATCTTGCTCTCTGAATATCATTTTAAATTATGCTTTCATCATTGGTAGAGCTCCGCAAATCATCTATCGTTCGATTTCTGTGTAACTAAATCGAATTCAATTAGTCACATCTCCATTATTTGTCTTTCGATCACCTAGACGTGTTTAAGATGAATTAGCAATGGCTTCTTTCAGTTCTGTCCAACAAGTATTTCGGCATGGGAATCTCTGAGTGCAGGGCATAAGGGAAAGAGGGACTTCACCTCACTGGCTCAGACCCGCACGTTGAGAATCTTTTTCTCATTCTTTAGGCGTCTTTCTCCTTCAAGCCCAACTACAAAGTGCACCCTGTATTTGCTTGGCTTCTGTTTTCTCTCTGCCTCTCTCTTCCTCCCTGTCTTTCTTTCTTTCTCTACCTTTCTAAACCTGTTTGCATGTTTTTAAATTTATTTGCATGAATGTCTCTCTTTTTAAAATTAATTTATGTGTCTGTCTGTATGCCTGACTGTCTGTGACCTTTCCGACTGTCTCTGCAATGTCAGTCTGTATGTTTCTCTCCCGTTCGTTTTCTCTCTTCTCGCTCTCTTGCTATTTCTCCTGTTTTTTGTCTCTCTATCTCTCTCTTTCACTATCTTTTTGTCTTAATACTCCAGTACTGCTGTGTGTCACCTGGCCTGCAGAAGAAATTTTACTCAAGTGGAACATTTCTCGTACATATGGATGTGATTAACGGACAGTGTAGGCCTACATCCGTCTCAGAAATGGCTTTCGCTACTTCCTATAAGAGAATACCATGGAGTGGCAGAGGAACAGAGGGAAACAAACATCCATATAGAGACTGAGGCTTCAAGCAGAGTTACAGAGACGG
Organism: Norana najaformis; assembly: GCA_964023275.1. Lineage (NCBI taxonomy): Eukaryota > Metazoa > Annelida > Clitellata > Crassiclitellata > Hormogastridae > Norana > Norana najaformis. The sequence goes on from OZ029921.1 coordinate 20,771,712, forward strand.
ACAAACAGGCGGACAGAGACTGAGGCTGATGCAGATGCAAACGCAAAAGGTGATGGAGAGGGAAGTAAACGCAGTGATACAAATTAGGGAGATAGCGCTTTCCATCTTAGCACCACATCTCCCTACCTGACTTCCCCCTCCGATTCTGACCTATAGCATTGAAACTGACCCAACAACCTGGCTCTCGGGAACTTAATTTGAAGCAGAATTTGTGTGGCTCTGAGAAATTCGGAAATTCACATTTTCCTACGTAAGAGACACAATTATATAAGAAAATTGAGGATGTAGGGATTGAGGAAGAACAGCCGCAGGAATGAGAAGAGTAAGGGGAACAAATAGAGGAAAAACGAAAAAGCAAAAAATTGGCGCAAGTAGAAGAGTCCGATAATGTATTCGAGAAAATAAAGAAAGGATTTGGAAACAGAATGAATTGGAGAAGGAGGGAAAGCAGAAAGTGGAAATAAGGCGAAAGAAGAGAAAGATTTGTATGGAGAAAGAGAGGATGAAGAGAACGTGAAGAATTAAAGAATTGAGAAGACGAGGCTGAGAAAGACAAGCAAGCAAAGAGGAAGATGTGCAAGAAGTAGAAGAATGATATAAGGAAGACATGAAGGGGAGGCGAATGACGATTTCTATACAGAGACTGGAAGATATGAGACGGAATATGCATAAAGCCTTTATGCTTGCTTTCCCACAGTAGAATCTTCTCGTGTTTATTTACCGATGCCAATGCAAGGCACGACAGGCGGATTAGGGCGCCATATAAATCGCTTGATTCTCAACCAGAGGCCACGGTGCGCCGCATGCTGTGCCAGACCCCCGAGGGAGAAGTAAATCAAATAACGACATGGAGAGTTTCTAATCCACGACAACGCGTTTCTAAGCCAGCGCAACGTCCCTTAAAAGTACTACCTGCTCAAAGCAGACACTTCTGGAGCTACGGTGTTCACAGACTCAAACTGTCTGGTAATAAAAAGGCAGGAGATGCGCCGTGCAGACAAACAACCATTCCAGCATGCTCACATGGACCCATATTCCCATATGGAACCCTTAAAGGGCCAATATGGGTCCTGACAAATGCTCATGGACATGCTTGCAGAGAAATAATTCAGCATTATGCCAGTTAGAGAAAGCTGTCTAGATGCATGCCACAGGCAACTTCTCTGTTCTCTTAGACAGTTTATGCCTGGGAGCGTTTTGGCCACACTCATTCTCAGGAAAAAAGATAGCTATTGCGCAGTCAATTTATTATGAAATGGTATCAAAACCAGTTCTGTTTAGAATGCGATAAAAAATTATTCAACGCTATTACAGAATACGTGCATGATGCGTGAAAAATATTCTTCGGTGGCTCCCTTGATGTCTGTTCCAGTTTATGGCGCTGTTCATCCAGTGTTTATCCATTGTGGCCTGCATGAGGAATATTTCTTCGTGTTTCTCCATCTAATAATAATGCTATTTTTATAGCCATTACAAAATAACGATTTATAAAAACGTGACAGTCTAATATAGCTGTTGCAGAAATCACAAAAGGGAAAGTTGGGTGATAAAAAAGAGAAGAACAAAAAGAAGGAGGAGGGAGAGGAAGAGGAAGAGAAGGAGGAACTGTTACCACGAGATGTAATGTTTAGAAAGACTTTTCGTGGTCATTCTAAAACATTTATTGGTGGTAGCGGTGATACTGGCGTCTCTTCGGGGTTTTTCTCGGCGTCTTGGTTCGTTCACGAAGATTGTTCAAGCGGTGCTTTTATTTCTTTACAACCAGTCTATGTATAACGTATTTACAGCAACCAGAGTTACGATGTTCTTAAACCAACTCTAATTTTACTCTGCCGATATCGACCTATTTTTACAACGTTTTGTCGTCTATTTGTCAGTAGAGGCAGTAGAGAGCGGAATCCTCTTAGCGCCTCGCTGAGAGTGAATCCAGACTTGCTCGTCCGTTCCCTTTTTATCCTTTCCTCCTGGCCCTGGCGACAGACTTCAATCGCATTCCATATTTTCTCCATACCTCGCAGCATCATCACCCTGTGTCCTGCTGGCGGCGGACTTCAATCGCATACTATCGCCCCTCTTCCTGCCTCGCGGCATCCTCATAGCTTACATTCCTGTAATCTGCTGACTGCAGACTTCAATCGCCCTCCATCTTCGACTTCCATTGCTGCATCATCATGGCTCGCATTCCTGTGTTCTGCTGTTTGTCCTGCAGATGGCACTTCTTCCAGTTCCCCCTCCTTTGCTCGCGTTGCACTTGGGACCCGTACTTTGTCATGTCTTCTTATCTGTTTGCCTTTGTCTGCATCCTTTTCTCTGTCTGTCGTCCTTTCGTCTTTTGCATCAGTCATGCTTGCCCTTAATCTATAACTAATTCAATTCTACAATATTACAGTTAATTAAATGTTCAAATAATTAATTGCTCATTTAATTAATGTTCTCTATTTATGGCCGTATATCGTATCATCGTCTTCTCGGTTCCATTACAGAGGAAGAGGAGGAATGAATGAATGAATGAATGAATGAATGAATGAATGAATGAATGAATATTAAGAGATTAACGTGCCAGACATAAAAAATAATTTGAATCAGAGGCACGGTCACTCGGTCAGTCGCTCAGGGGGAGTCAGGCAGTAGCAAAAGAGGGAAAACTATAGGTGATAGGTGAGTTGGCAAAATAGAAGGTTTTAAGTAGCCGTTTGAAGCATGAGACTGATGGAGCGGATCGGATAGAGAAAGGAGAAGGGAGAAGAGAAAATACAATAAGAATAAGGTCAGTAAGAATCAAAAGGTAGGAGCAGAAGTAAAGGATGAAGAAGAAGTGAAAGAGAGGAGATAAGGAAATTACAGTTTGGGAACATTAATTCATTAACTTCCCTGTATGGAGTCTCTGCTAAGAACTATTATGGAAAATGCATTGACGTTTATTCTCAGCATCACTCCATTAAGGAGTCATTCCAGAATGATTTGATTGATGTTCACTTATGGCCCAGAGTTTTAAGAAGGCCATTCCAGAATACATTCGGTGACATTTCTGACGCAATCCGCTGAGGTGTAAATCCCCATAGTGTTCGAGTGATAAAGAGCGCTTGCTATGAACAGCCGACAGTCTAAAGCCAATGGACCGTTAAGGCCTTCTTTGGAAGCGAAGATAAAACACGCTTCAGTGGGCGCTAGTAACTCTGGCCAGTGGTCACACTGCAGGCCAATGATCATCCTGGTCAATGGCCATTCTGGTCAGTTAATCATTCTATTCAAGACCACAGCGTCGTCTGTGTCTCTCTGTGACCTCGTCATCAACATTCGTCCGACTGTGACAGCCGTGGTTCTGTGATATATGCAGTCAGTGTACATGCGATGTACTTTGAGCTGAATCCCGGGACAGCGAACATAAAAGCCGTCGTTTAAGAGAAACGACAGACACGGACCTCAATCCTCTTCATCTATAATAAGTGTATTCTCGTTGTAGTTTGTGGATTTTCCCTTTGCTGGAAAAGCCCCAGTTGATGCACCTTCAGGCATGGACCTATTTTGCGAAAGAATTCTTATGATTCCGATGTCCATACACAACACAACGAATGGAACCGTGCAGCACAATTAACATTAGTTACGTGACAACAGTTGACACAAATAGTCTATTTCAGTCCACGTCTGCGCGCATAAGTAAGTAAGCAAGCAACGTCAGGCTCACAATAATTCTGCCGTTTGTCAGACGTATGACCCACAGTTCTGACTAAGAGTCGACTGATGGATGGACCCAGTCAAAGTAAGTAAAAGTAAAGTAAGCATTTGTTTACACGCCATATGTCCATCGGGTGAAAAAATCCTACGTAACAGCGGTAATACTTTACGTAGACTACATTTCTTTGCCAATTATAGGCAGACATGCGCCATAATTATATTTGATATAATTTAATCGTTTTAAATAAAAGAATATGCCCCAGTCAGGAAATAATTATTTCGTCGCTGAAGCGAGAAATGTAAAACGGCTAAAATTGAAATCGATTGATTGATTTGAGCAGAAACTGCAGCGTTAGTGTATTATATCTTCGCTTCAACAAGAACAAGTAAACAAGCATTGGGTCCTACTTGACCGCTTAAGCACACGATGCACAAGATGGCGAAGTGAAAAAAGTCAGCGCTTAAGCGATGAAGAAGTGGAAAAAATGTCAGCGCTTAAGCGATGAGGAAGTAGCAAGGCCAAGTCCAGACTGCCTGCGCCTCTTCCTTGCTCTGTGCCGTTTGTACCTCGACCAGCCGGACAAGAAGGTCAAGGCCGCTGCAAAGGTCACTGCGTTGGTGGCCACGACGACCCCGGTTACGTGGGCGGCTCTGAAGACTGTGGTATCAGCCGGGGTCACGGTACTCACCTCAGTGGCAGTTCCACTGTAACCTTTGACCCCGTCGGAGCGGAAGAAGAGTCGCGATTGGTGTGGTACGTATCCGTTGGACGTCTCTTGCTCAGAAGGAATGGATACAACGGAATGACCTCTGTCGCTGGCTGAGTCACTCTCATGCACCAACGACCAAGATAGTCGCACCCTTGTCGACGCGTTCTGCCGGTCGCGCAGTGCGCATGCGTAAACTCCGGAAAAGTCCGCGAAAGAATCGGAGGAAGAAGGAAGATCATCTTCGTAATTCGAGAATAGAATCAGTATTCGAGCTGAAGTTTTTTTCTCGTAAGCAGACTGGGGTTTCCTATATGATGATGATGATGACGACGATGATGATGTTGATGGCCACGACGACGATGTCGTTGATGATGGTGATGATGGAGTTTCAGGTGAACTGATCCAGTAGAGTGGCGTCGTCGAGTCTTCTTCGTCTGCGGCGCAGCGAAGCCACTCCTTCGATGGGCCGTCGGGCTGTTGGAAGTGCAGCTGGTGGCTGAAGGGAATGGCCGGGCAGCGGAAGTCGAAAAGCGATAGGTCACTGAAGAGCCTGGATGTGAGTTCCGAAGGAGTGGCACACTGCGGGACCTCGCTGCCGCGGAACACTTCGCCAGGGTTCTTGTCATAGAGTTCTTTAAGCCAGGCCAGATCGCAGTCGCACCGCAGAGGGTTCGACGCCAGTCGCAGTTCGGCCAACGCAGAGAAGGTGCGCAACAGTCGACTGTCGAGCCTCCCGAGTTCGTTCGAATTGAGCCAGAGCTTCCGCAGATGCCCCGCCAGTGGATCGAGAGTCTCTGGTTCGATTCCAGACAGGGCGCAGTCGTACAGGTACAGTCCTCCGATAGCCACTCCCTTGAAGGCGTCTCTGTCCAGTTGGAGACCACGATTTCCGTTTAAGAACAGATGCTCGAGACGCAGCCCGCGAAACATCCCCTTGCGAATGACCCCGACCCTGTTATCGCTGAGATCAAGCCAACGCAGACTGACCAGGTCAGTGAAGGCGTCCACTTCGACGTCCGTCAGATCGCAGGAACTGAGGTACAGGTGCTCGAGGAGACGTCCGTCGTAACGAGTGAAGTTCCGGCGTTCGAGAACGGATGACCGAAATGCATTTCCGTTCAGGTTCATTTCGCGCGTTCCGTCCGGAACCACTTCCGGTATGGCCGGAAGCCCGCGTCGGGCGCAGTAGACGATGCGACTGGTCGGATTGCAGAAGCAGGGACGAGGACAGCGAGATGCTACGAAAGCAACAAGTCCAGCGACGACCAGGAACACAACGCAGATCACAAGCACTGAACGATTACCGCTGTTCATGTTCACTTCTTGGGATGTGAATTATTCGGATGAATATTAGTAATCTCTCGAATAATTTTATTAATATAATCAAATATGTAATTCAGTGGAATTCGACAAAATGATATTTCATATACTGTATAATGTAATTTTTCTATAATGAAAATTTTACTCACTAATGTAAGAGTCCAAATTACGCTGGTTTACATGCTCAGATCATACTTCAAACTGGATGGAAAGGTTCGCTGGCTGTTGTAAGAATACCCCGGATGTGCATCAGCCGGAAGATCGTGCAATCCAGCCCCCGTACCTCCTGACGGGTCGAAGTTTGTCTGGCGAGGCGCAGACAAGTTATCTCACGGCAAAGGACGAAGACGCCCGAGGTCGTGTGACTGGCGGAGGTCGCAGAGCATGTGAAGACGGTAGGGTGCAGGACAGGAACAGAATGCGATCTCAGGAAGAAGCCACACTTAGAAGCAACTTCAGAGCACAGAGGGAAGATGACTGAGAGCGATCTGTGACTCCAAGGAGTTCTGCAGCTTCGTCGCACGGACTTAAGTCTGCGGTCAGTCCATGCCGATATCCAATCGAATGGATCGCGTAACAGTCGCTCACATTCAGCCATCTCCGCTACCTACGATACGTGCAACTGAATCTTAGCAATGCCCGCCTTTCTGTCTGTCTGTCTGCCTCTTTGTCTGTCTGTCTGTCTGTCTCCTTCCGTCCTTCCCTCCGTCCGTCCCTCCTCCGTCCGTCCTTCCCGCCCTCCATCTGTCTCTCCATACATACATACATACATACATACCGTATGTCTGCCTGCCTGTTTTCGATTCGTCCTGCAAGCTGCCTGCCTGCCTGCCTGCCTGCCTGCCTGCCTGCCTGCCTGCCTGCCTGCCTGCCTGCCTGCCTGCCTGCCTATATATCTGTCTGCAGGCCAACCTGCCTGTATGACTCTCCTAAAATCATAAGCCACAACCCAACTTCCGCTTGTGATCTTGTCACATGGCATTCCACGAATTTTGAAAAATTTTGATAAATCGAAGGGAGGTATTATGTGTAACGTGGAGAGGGCATACGGATAAAGCATGTACAAATTGGAAGTTAGATACATGTTTCCGAATACGTGTAACCTACTCTCTTAAAAATAGTGTAGAGAATCGGTCTACAAGTGTAGACTTCTATGCAACACTTAATGTTGAGGTCTGGCTCATCGGCAATGTGTGGACCTCTATGCAACACTTTTTGTAGACGAGCCGGCAGTCTACACTAGTGTAGACACAAATTGCAACACTTTTGTAGAGAACGAGGTCTACATCGGTGTTGCATTTTGGCTACATTTATTTAGCAAGAATGTCTACATTAATGTAGTGCTATCTCTACATTTATGTAGTTCTCCATCTACATTTATGTACTAATAATGTCTACATTTATGTAGTGCGGAATCTACATTTATGTACTAATAATGTCCACATTTGTGTTGCGGCATCTCTACATTTATGTACTAGTAATGTCTACATTTGTGTTGCGGCATCTCTACATTTATGTAGCGGTCGTGTCCACATTTATGTGGCGCTGCAAATACATTTTAGTGGTTTAGGAGCTAAATTTATAGATTGGAATTTGCCACATTTGTGGAGCTGCATATAGTTATGTTATACGTTTTCTGCATTGATTTACTGTTGTATCTACCTATACGCAGCCGTGTTTAATTATTACTACATGGACGTACTAACGTGCTGAACTCATTACATAATAAGCAAATCATTAACTACAATTTATTAGGCTAAATGACAACTTTTAATCACAAATTAAGGGTTATCACAGTTCACATAAAGCTTAAAAACAAATCATCAATCACTGAACAGAAGTTGGTCCATTTGAGGTAGTAAAATGAATGTCACTATTATATCATCATCATCATCATGATCCATGGGCCGAGAGCCCGTACTATTATATAGTATGATGCTTATTGGAGATCACTGCAAAGTAAGTAAGTAAGTAAGTAATGCATTTGTTAACACGCCATATGTCCATCGACTGAGCGAGGAATCGTAGGCGTGGGTGGGTTGCATGTCAGACAACAAAAGCAAGACGATACAGATAGGTCTTTAGCCGCTTTACGAATGTGTCTAGTGAGATATTGTCGTGAGTAATGTAAACAGGAAGGCTGTTCCAAATGGCTGGTGCTGAGTTGCTGAATCCGCGTCGTGAGAAATCAGACCGAAAGTCTCGGATGTCAGGGAAAGACAGAAGGTTTTGTGTAGCTGATCGCAGAGACCTGGATGGTAGGTAGCGATGTAAGGATGATGACAGGTAAGCTGGTTGATTGGTCGAGAGTCTTGCGTGTGAGGAGAGCTATCTTGTAAGCGATTCTGGAGCTGACAGGCAGCCAGTGTAGCTGCCGCGATATCCATCTTCACATAACAAGTATTCTGTATTCGAAATAGAGCTGGCCGAGGTTTCCCTTCGTCGGCCATTCTCTCAAGTGCACCATCCACTGTTTCGTCCTACAGAGACAAGAGCAAAATTACAAAATCATATTCTAAGTAGTTGTTCAGAGCCAGTGCAGTGACTGTAATGCAGGGATACTGTTTTGGTAAGCAGTATTTGTCATGGCCCTTGTCATGGAATTTGGAAATCAATTAAGTTTTTTTAGATCTTTCATCGTGATACCTTTGAAAAGTGAATATCAGTAGTCTGGCCAACTAGAAACCAGGTCCACACTTGCCACAATATACAGCAATTGAAGCAACACATGGAATTTGGTGCTCAGCCAGGGTCAATTATTTATAATGTAAAATATCAGATTATTTATAAAGTAACATCTTATACTGTATTAATTTTAAAAAATTGAAAGATTCACTTTGTTCAATATTTTCTTCAGTCTCTCTTGGATGCAGTGTGGTAGGTAAAACTCCAGAAATAAATAGCCCCTTTTATGTAAATCAAGGCACGATGAGTTTGTAACTTACAAGAACCAATAAAATGCTAATTTCAGCTGCAACGAATAAAACAGAGCATACAACCAAGAAACAGGTAGCATGTGAAAGAATACTCATCCAAAGAATGGCCAATGCATTGTGAACTGGATCAGTGCAGAAATGACAAGTATGTCTTAAAACACAGTAACATGCCAACTAACTTAGGATAGACTAAAAGAGACTGAAAAGCATGCTACATTGCAAATGGCAACATTTATTAACTTTAAAAGGAACTGAGACATCAACATACCTTCATCATAGTCTTTAGTAATGTTGTTAAGAAGGTCCCGAGTTAAAGTCGATGAAGCGGCTAAATTTAGTATCCTTTCCTTCATCTGCTGAAATTCAACTGTCAACGACTTTTCAGCAGAGGTTACAGCCAAAATTCCTCTCCAATCTAAAACAGCACAGTCATGCTTGAGAAATAAGCATCACAAATTGCCTTATTGCCATTTGCAGCAACTGACTAGTCAGTGCAACTGGCCTTTGGCATTTTAAAAACATGCTCTGTGTAACTGAAAGAAAAGCAGCTAAAGTTAGTATCCTTTCCTTCATCTGCTGAAATTCAAGTGATGGATGTAACTGAAAGAAAAGCAAGACTCCCAGCCTGTTAAAAAAAGTCTGTCATCAACTATTACTGTTAAAGGCTGCTATAAAAATGTCCTTTTCACTTTACCATATCTTACCCTTTCTTTTTACCATCTCATCTTACACATACAACTGCAATTGAGATTTTAAAAACTACACAAGTCAGTAGTTGAGAAGACATTTAGCACCACTCTACTGAAACTTCACGAAGCACTACACACTGTCCTCCAGCAGCAGTTCAGGTTATATGCATCCCTAAATTTTAAAGAAGTAATTACTTGAATGGCAGTGCATGTAATATGCATCCCTAATTTTATTTTTAAAAGGAAAACAACTAACCCAGCTTTATGTGGATGAGTCCACAGCGTTTTTATTAAGGCATTTCTTGACCGCCTGGATCGAATGGATGCTTCAAGATGACCTGTATGCGACACTGGATCACAGAACCTCTCCTGTGAAACAGTACAGAAGAAATTTCTGTAACGTGCAAAAAAGTAATGTGTACATGGAAGTATTGCCAAAGTTAAGGTTTTGCAGTCTTGGACATATTCACTCCCAACTTCCTCTCCTCTTCAATCACTTTCAAAACCATAAGTATTATCTCCCATTGCATTCCATGCCCCATATGCCTCACCAAGCACTTGCCACATTAAAAAATGAAATGAGCAACCTCTTCAGTGTTTTGAAAAACTTGAAATTGACAGATTAAGATGAGTAAGCCATAACCTTCTAGGATAAAGTAGAAAACAAAAATTAAATCAAAGAGCAGCAAGGTAAAAACAGTCCTAAATAGTACTTACATCACGGAAAACTGGAAATGAGTCTGTAATGGATCTAGCCATTGCAATCTTCTCCTCTTTACATGGCCGGTCTTGTCTAAATACAACGGTAACAAAATTTGTATTTCAAAATCACGTCTTTAATTGTAATATCATGCCTAAACAAAATAAAGACAAGGTTTTTGGGCATACTTATAGTATCGGGGACCGCTCTAATTTGGGACGAGGCTTTCAGCGAGCGGGCGCCGAAAAGCAACGGCCAAAACAGAGCGGTCCCCGATACTATAAGTATGCCGGCATTTGAGGCAAAGCTACATGATACTGAAAGAAAGGTTTTAGTGGTCTCTATTTCACAATACCCTTATCACGCAAATCACACATCAGGTTTGGGATTAATTTCAGCCATACTGGAATGATTTGGGTCAACAGTCCCTGAACTACCTTCACATTCCATTCTAACGTCTACTGGAGATCTGGAAACTATATGCACCGTGGGTTTTATATGAGACCTTACAATGTGAAGAAACAGACTGAATAGTTTACGGAAAGAACTTTGCACGGCCTACAACGCACATGGATTCGCAGCTCGCCAACATTATTGTCTTTGCAAACGGGCTCTGAAAAGCGGGTAAGATGGCTCGCAAATGTCACATACGTAACAAACATTTTAAAAACACAATAATATAAATCTGAAGAAAAACAGAATAAGAATTACGGTTAAATAGTTTTGCTTTCAATCCAGCGAGCACCAAACACAAAAGAACGAAACTTCGCGCCAGACCACGCGTGGCTAAAACGAAAACAACAGATTGCGGCAGATACGCCCGTCTGCATGACGTCATATTATTCTACTGTAAAATGAATATGCATCATGTATCGTAATCGTAATCGTAATTCCGAGATTTCTACAGTGCCCAACGAAAACCGTGCCGCGGAGACCAGCTTATTCACAGGCGCTCAGTCAAAACAAAATCGATAGGCAAAAAGGCTCCGGTTCCAGGTCAAGATCCAAAAGTGAACATCTTTACTTAACGCAGAAAACATCAAAATCATAGAAAACAAAAATTAACTGACACATGAAAGAGCACCATTGTTCAGAAGTCCGAAAAATTAAGCTCGTTGCGCATAGGACATGAAGTCATGAAACTGGCTATACAATTGGTGAATGGTGCTATCGGGTCGGCATCTCGCTGGCGGCTCATATAAGCGTTTACGATTACCACAAAATCTAATGCTAAAAAATGTTTATTTCAGCCGGGATTTAAACTGTTTGTTCAGTCAGATATTATAATTTAAGAGACATTTTCCGTTCGAGTCCGCTTCTGCTGACTTTACTGAGTCAACCGAAATCGTGTGCTTCACTGGTTTCGATGATTTCATTCATGCGTATACGAAATTCACTGCATCGAGCGACCAGTATTTTCCATGTGCTTAATCCGTAAACCTATAGATTTGGACTGTCAACCTGACTCCAAAAATCTCGAGCCACATACTGTCGTCTAGGATATTTCTGAAATCGGACATTGTACTTACGTCAAATTCGGGGTCACTTTGGGTGTCTCTGAATGGCAGTAACAGTTTAACTATATAAACTGCATATTTTGTGACATGTTTGTGTTTGCCTTATATTAACATACTAAAAGATTCATTTTCTAGCAACAAATTTATGCCTTCTTTAAAGAAGAAATATTAGTCCACATTGGTGTTGCATTAAAAATCCACATTGAGTGTTGCATATTTTTTGCTACACTTAGTGTTGCACAAAAATGTCCACACTTTGTTGCACAAACATCCACATTAGTGTTGCAAAATCCGCTCAACATTAGCTGTAGACAAAGTGGTCTACACTTTTTCTTACAGAGTATTCGTTGTAAACATTCTGTGGATCCAAAGGTTTGAAACATATTCATGTGGATGTACAACGTGGCCTGTTAAAGTAATTTCCCACAGACCAGCTGAGCTATGTTGTCAGGCTGTATGATAGGTTAACAGCATCTGGCCGGGGTCCTTGTTCTGAGAACTGAGCAACTCTCTCAAGATCAAGACTATTATTTCAGAACCGGAATTTTAGCGATTTATGCTAGCTATTATGCTAATTGTCACTCAAACTAATATCCGGTAACAGTAGACATTAATGTGATCGAAAATGGACAAAGTGTTTGGTAATGAGGCCACTTGAAATTACCAATTCGCAACACCGAGAGAAAGTCAGCCTCGAAGCGTGTAGTCTGTTTGACGGTCTGAGTCCTCTAATAGGAAGCGAATACATAGGTCTATGTGAAAGAAAGGGTAACGAATTTACCCCACCGGTGCCGTTAAGGAAAACGAGTCTAAGTGCACAGAGGCAGAACTAAACCAATCAGAGCGCTCCTGGGAAAGTTAAACACGTTCTCTGTCGAATTCAGAAACTGACTCAAAAGATCCGATTTCAGGGTTTGAGTCCAACCTGTTGAGAGCTGGCGAGATCCAACTGATTCTAGATAGAGAGAAGAGGTTGTGCTAAACTCGGAGAAGAAAGCGCCCGCAATATACGTTGCCTGAATTCAGACGGATTGTGCTTCAAGCTGAAGACCACGGGAGTTCACCCTCCAAAGGTTATAGAGAGAGGAATCGGCCAATTCTAAACCCTCCTTAAAGCGCAGATGCCATAGGCAGAGATGGTACTGAACGGCCATTCTATATCGAGAGTAGAAGGGACTGCGATGTGGGTGGCTTTGAGGCTAGAACTGGGTTAGAGTCACTCCAGACTAGCAAAGTTTCGTTCAGGCCGCGACCGCCACAGATTCTGTACATTTCTATAATGTCTGCCTCTGTGAACTGGATAATATTAATGTGGACCTTTCTCATGGATCTTGTAACTGCGTAGGCTTAGGCATCTGCAGTTCTAAAGTAACAGTGTAAGTAATGTAAAATGCATAGGCATCTGCAGTTCTAAAGTAACAGTGTAAGTAATGTAAAATGCATAGGCATCTGCAGTTCTAAAGTAACAGTGTAAGTAATGTAAAATGCGTAGGCATCTGCAGTTCTGAAGTAACCGTGTAAGTTATGATCATTATTTAGGCCAGCATTTCAGTCGATGGATTGACATATCATCAAAAGCTACTGAAGGTATACTTATGGCCTTGTAATCTCCGAAACTACTTTTTAAACAATGCTAAGATGCTGCGGATACGACACTGGCAAGCGCTGTAAAGTTAAATAACGTTAAACATGGCTGATACTTGTATGGTGGCCATTACTGAAACCAGGCTGTATGAACCAACTTAGTTTTCCATCCCTCTGGGTCAGTAAATAACTACCAACGAAAGCTGGGAGGGTGAAAAGTAGTCTCAGCCAAAAGATCCATCAACCCCAGGACTATGATTTTGAGGATTGTCCATAAACGCGTGTAACCTGGGTATGCCTCTGCCTTATATGTTTTGACCCGTGAGTTGAAGGTGTCAGCAGACTTTGCATGCTTCAAATGATCACTGATTAGTCAGGAAGACCTTACTATGCAGTGGGTCCAGCTACTACAAAAGAGCGTTTGTCAACATCGTGGATGACTGCATTTCAGTGGTCGTCTGCCATACCGTGGCAATCTGTGATACCTATAGGCCTACTCCGTTAAAAATCCATAGAGCGCACATGTTTTCCCTTTGGCCTACTTAAAGTTTGTAGAACCTGTGAGGGGCTCTGATCTAATGCAACTTGTCACACAGCAGAGATAAGTGACATGATCGCATGACGTTATGACTTAGATAACACTAACAGCAAAGTTCAAAACTGCGTGTAGGCCAATTAATCTTAGCTAACAAGCCAGCCGACCTACCATAGGGTGGTTACATTAATTACCCCTCGAGCCTTAAGCTGTTGACCATTGTGACGGGTGTCGGGTTCGGATGGAATCTGCGGGTTTTTATATGCATTTGGTCTACTTTAAAAACCTTACAACAACAGCATAACTTGATTCTCTTTGATATCAGATATTTCATAAGATTTGTTCTAAGGTTGGTGCCGCATTGGTCGCACAGTGCACAATTAAATAAGTTTCAAAATTAAATCACTTTACCGTGTAATTTTAAGTGTAGACACTACAGCCCATATTAACTATAACTTTTCACTTTTAACTGGCAGTGTTTACTGTTAAAATATAATTCTTCGTAGATTATTTAACAACTGCAATGTATGTTATATGGGGAAACATATAATACCTTATTCGGTATTTTAGTATTTCCTGCGACTGAACATTGTATAATCTATTTGAGTTTTAGTTTGCCAAAGTAATAGACTATTTCTTTTCTTCATGAACAGATGTTGTTCTCGTTTTAGTTAAGAATTGATTAGTTGCTCGTATATAAGATATTAACTATCCATATAATGCATAATTTATTTGAATTTTGTTATGCCAAAGTAATAGGCTATTTTTTCTTTATTGACTGTTGTTATTCTCATTTTAGTTAAGAATTGGTTAGCTGCTCGATGGTTAGACATTAGCCATTGTTATATTATTGTGTATTAGGCTGCCCTAAATTAGCGGGACCTTTGTCCCTTTTGGGTAGACCTTTCGCATCCTAACAAGTATATTCCTTTTGTTATTTGCAATGTTTTATTCTGTTCTTCTTTTTTGGAGCAATAAACTACTACTACTACCTGCTAATCGCCAGGGGCGCTGCAGGGTACAGAAGCTTCAACGCTTCTTATGACGTTCAATAACGACTTCCCATCTGTATAAATCAGTACTTGGGTGTTACCGCCATTAGAAAGAAAGGGCAAATACAAAGGGAAGGATTTCGTGGTGTGTTATTAGGATAAAAATTGGCGGGTTTTTAAGAGGTTAAAGGTAAAGTTATCGATTTTACTCTTCTAAAACAGTGTTTAACTTGAAATATTGATTCAGTCGATAATTGTCAAATATGATACTTTGCGTCTGGTAGAGTAACGTGTTAACCACATGGCTTTCGTAATGCAGCGTATGTTATGAATGCAAAATCTTGATGGCTGATTGAAACCAAAATGTAATTGTAAATTACACGGTTTTCTATAGCGACCGGTTGGGCTCGACCCTGCTCATTTTCAGTGAATTTATCGGGTGAGGTCCTTCACTATACCCGATCATCCTCTTACCTCACTTTTGCCTGTGACAAAGAAGATAGACCACATAAATTGTATTTAAGTTCTACAGCTGATGCAGTCCTACTAGCCATACTTGGCATTTGATCTGCTAATATAAAAAAACATCTGTTAATGTTTAGCCATGTCCATACAAAAAATAATTAAAAATAACAATTAAATTTAAACCGGTAAAACCGGTGTCTTTATTCGGTTGTTCTTGCTTTAATGACTTTCGTAACACTCTCACAATGACATCAACTTAGGCTGGTTCTCTACCAATCTATCCCTAGCACTACTCATCTTAAGTTCTCTGACTGATCCGTATCTCACACTGCAGCTTGCCTGTGCAATGATCTCCTACTTGAATCCTGAAACTATTCTATTCCTCCACCCTCCAGTTTTTCCCCAGCAGCAGTGATTTGAAGTTTTATTCTGTACTTGTGAGTGGAGATTATTTTTAGTTTTGGAAAACAATGCAGTTATTGAGCTTAATGGAACTTCGATTTCTTGTACGCTGGTCTTGATCTTGAATTCACAACATGACTTGAGAGCTTTCCTACACATGAAATTATGTTTTAGTGTTGTCTAATTAAAAATTTTTAAAGCATTCTGAAGAACCTTAATAGGTTTAAGATGACAAGTCAGTCATTCTTTATAGTTTTCTGATGACTAATTTAATACAAAAAGTGAAAGTGGACCTCAGTGAAGGGATCCACTTATGTGAGAATAATACAATATGCTTTCAGACAAGCCAGTTTCATTTTCAATTTAACACACATTTAGATTTCAGTTTATTTTAAAATAAAAATTAGAGCTACTTGGAGAGTTGTATGTGACCCTTTTGCCACTCAGCTGTAGTAAATGGTATGTCTTCATGTGTGTTTCTTTTTTCTTTTTCAAGTTTCACTGTACAAGTTGCAATTTGAACAGCAGTGTGACTTGTTTTGAGTGATTTCGACATATAGCCTGTTTGGTTGCTGTAATGCCATGTAATGTAATTTCTATTACTGTCTTATGTAGGACACAGTGATGCCTTAAATTAGCAACAGCTTGTCTGTATGCATTCCAGTGATGTAGTACTTGAGTCTGGCCAAGGGCTTGAATCCGTTTTATAGTCTATCCAGACTCAGGCTACATGACTTTGGCTAGAAGCCCCTAGACTTGAAACTGACTTGATAACTCAAGTTTCAAGTCACGATTATCAAAAAATACCAGTAATTGCATCAGTTATGTGATAGAAAAAAGTTGTGGACTTGCTTACTTGTGGGGATTCTTTTAAACTAAAGGCTTTAAAACTAAAGACATCTGTGTTATACAACAACTTTATCTTCCTTTCTTTTGTAACACTTAAGTTTTATGTCTAGTACTTATGTGTTTATATATGTGGAAATGGTAGTCATAACCGTTATAATTAAATTTATGTTTGACAGTATAAATATATTTAACAAATTATTCATCAAATATATTCAACAGTACGAAAATGGTGCTTCGTAGCATGAGGCTGGATGCACACATTGCAGCACAAATTTCATAATCGTTCAGTATGCAAGGATTTTACTCAAATTTTACGTAGCCTGTCTGCGATTTCACTCAGTGCAGTGAAGTTTCTGCTTCTAAATTGTTTCATGAAGTTGGGTAAGAGTATAACTCTGTTAACCTTGGTTGTAATTTTAAAAAGGTCTACCAGCAAATACAGAAAGTTTGTGTGCATGAAGTTGTTGATATATTCAGGTGTTTTACCCTATTTAAAAAATGACTGGTGATAATTATATGCAAATGGTTTTATCAGGGAGAGTTAAATTTGACAGTATAATTTTACTGTGACTGTTAACATATTATGAATAAGGCCTGTTATTCAGATTTTGCATTATATATATTTATATATATATATAATATACATGTATATATATTTATTTATATATATATAATATACATACACTTATATACACACACTATAACTATTGGCATAGAAACTTGATCCACTTAACAAATAGCCTGTTAGCTTCCTGGCCAGCGATAGTAGTTTATATTGTAATCACTGAAGTTATTGGAGTCTGAACTTCCCTAACCCAAAAGTTTATTAGGTGTAGGCTTCTTCAGCTGCATACTCATTTGTGCGGATTGGGATTGGAGGTAATTTCATAATAATTATCAAATAACCCTCTCTTTTTGGTAGCAGGAGGTTCTAGTTTCATCACAGTCATGGCCAGAAATGTCGAGTTTTGTTAAATTCAATTGCCATGAGAATCATGTCAAAATAATTTTACAGAATGCAAAGTCTAAATAGTGGGCTTTGTGTCAATATTTAACTCAGCATTGATAACAAGTAGTCAGTAAACAAGTTTCGTCGTGGCTAAAAACAGCTCATTGCACTTGGCTTATTTGTAATGGCTTTTGGTACATGTTTTGTCACCCACAACTGCGTATGACAGAAACCTAATGTGTTATGCATTTTATCATATGATGTTTGTTTCAAAACTTCATTCCTTAGTTCAGTGAGGAGATGTAGTAGCAGATGTAGCAGCCATAAAATGCAGAGATATTATGAAATATGCTGCTTGGTAAAACCATCTGCATATATTGCTAAATTAATGTAAATTAAAGTAATAAGCTTCACACACAAACTTTTCCTATGATCCACTGATACTGTAATAACAGCCTATTAGCTTCAGTGGATCCAATTTCCTTACCAGCAGTGGTGTTGAATAATATAATCATTGAAGTAATTGGTCAGGGTCTGAACCTCCTACCCAATCAATTTATTGCGTGGGAGCTTAAACACCTTCTGTGGTCCCGGTTGCTAGTACCGAGGTAGGCTATGTGTAGGTTAATCTGATCCGTAGCTAGGTGTTAAACTACAGCTCTAGTGTTCTGGAATTAGTTGGCTTGACTTTGTTTACTAAGCGCCAGTTCTGGCAGTGCTAACAGGTTGTGTACCATTGGTTTAAGTACACTGTTTGCTGCAAAAGGTCATTTTAAATGGCAGGTCATTGAAATATATGAATAGATCTAGCACTGTTGGGATCTACGGAGTTCCTAATGCTCATGCAATATCGAGGCTTACTCAGCAACAAGGGAGCATTAATTACTGGTTACGGGCATTTCATTCAGAATTTTCTCTTATGGAATACTACAAAGCAGATCTAAGAGAGTGGGTTTATGGTTTAAAAGAAAAGTACTGTAAACCATTTTTAACTAAAAGAGTTAGGGCAACTGCTTGAAAAGTTAGAAAAATGGCTCATAAGCCTTGTTAAACATGGCCCAAAAATTGTAAAATGAGCAAAATATCATTAGAATGCTTTCTACTTTTATTTGTGGTGTTGTGCAGAGTTTTGACCGCAAGAAAATTTATTCGTTATGGGAGACCCTTGGCCTGATATGGAGCTGAAATTCAAGGATGTTTCAGGGAATTCAGGTAAGAAACTATATGCTAGCAAGGTATGTTTTATAGAAGATGCCAGTGTGTTTGACTCCAAGGTCAAAAGGGTGCAATTTGTAAAGAATGTCTGGAGATTAATGAGCTGTCATTTGCTACTTTGCAATGCAGATTAATCAACAAGTAACTTTCTTCGTTTGATTGCAGACCATCCAGTTGATAAAGCAGGTCTGCTGGCCTCGGAGAAAGCGGATGAAGCAAAAGTTGTCATTAAAGTTGGTCCTAGCGTCTCAGAACCTAATGACCGGTAATGACAGTTGTGTGCTTTGTCTTCTTTAAAATTTAAAATAAGAAGTACTTGCTATTAAACAGTATTAGTTTGAATTAGCCTTAGTAGCATTTTAAACCTGAGGAAGTAACTTTATATTTTTCATGAGGCTGTTTCCCATTGCCTCTGCATCTGAGTGGTATGTATATGTGCTATAGAAATGACAGCCAACTATGAAAGCATAATCAGTCGGTTGTACCAGCACGTCTTCACTGATGTAGGCATTTGCAGTGTTAGGGACATCACTTACCATAGGCAAACTCTGTTTTAACAGAGTACAGTGATTAGTGTCTGGCTGCAGTCTTTGGAATTGTTGCACTTTTGTTTTGGCCCTTAGATTATGAACTCCTGGAAATCTCTCACACCAGATCACATTTTGCTCTGGGGTATTTTCATGTTCCCATGAATTGCTTTACTGGATTTCAACCAGACTGGGTGCGGATTACAGCTTGCTTAATGGGTTCCCATAGCAGAAACTGTTATTACAGTGGCAGAATAGAAATGATTATATTACATAATTTTGTTCACTTATAAATTGTTGAAATTAAATACAAATTTTGCTTTCATTTGTTTATTTTAAGAAAACTTCAGAATCACTTAGTGTTAAATTTAAGAATTAAAGATAATGTTGCTTTACTGTTCAAATTATAGTTTAGATAAACCGTATTGGATGGTGGTCTAAACTTTGTAAGTAAACTTTGAAAATTTGTTTCTATGCTTTGTAGTTACAATTTGGTTTACGTGATTTTGTTGATCCATGGTGTTGGAATTTTGATGCCTTGGAACATGTTCATCAATGCAAATGATGTAGGCATGAATATTTGCACTCAGAACTTAATAAATAAATTATTTGATTTTAATACTATTTGATTGTGTTCAAGTTATTGTAATTGTGAACTCAGGATGTCTGCGGCACCCAACGAAAGCTAAGTTGAGGGAACCAGCTTATTCACAGACGCTCAATGAAAGCAAAATCAATAAGCAAGAAGGATTCGGTTCCCGGTCAGTTTCCAAGAGTCAGGCAGTCAGATGGTACGATGAATGATGTTTGGAATTGGAGTGGAAAGAGAGATAGGGAAGAGGAAGAATCAGGATAGGATTTGTGGAAGAGGACGGTTTTCTGTTTTGAGCGAAAAACATGCTCAGTTACTTATCTAGTTAATAATTCAACAGTGAATACACTTTGTATTTCAATTTCTTACATGGAAAATTTGATTCTGATGAAAAATAGAATTTGTCTATTAGTTCATGGTAGCACGTAAGTAATTTTTACTTTACTGGAAAAATGAAATTACAGAAAACTAATTTTTTAAATCAAACTACTTTAGGCTTCATTGATTTATTAAAATAGCATTTGATTGTATTAGACTGATTGTAAATTTTTTTCTGAAATTGAGTATTAATGGCACCGAATAGAAATAAAATCCGAAATCTGGAAATGCTTGAACAAGTTATACATGGATGTACTTTAAAACCCATCCAGTCTGTATGTGAAGATCTAATGTTTAGCCTGTATTTTTTTAGTATTTCACAAACTACAAATTGAAGGATTCTCCTGACATGAATGGTACTAAAGCGGAAAGTGCAGGCTTATATCGTGATTATTTCCTCAGTTGCTTGGGATTTGTGGCCCAGATACCAAATGTTCTGTTCAATGGAATTAATTTATTCTGTCAATTTAAGCGGTAAGATTAAATTCTTAGTTTTATTTTTCATTGTTCTTTATTATGTTAAATATTCAGCTGTCCTAAGTTAAAGGTCACTCAGTAGTTCATGTGCCTCTAGAAAATTCACAGGAGCATGGTCCCAAGATTTTTCAAGTACGCTCTGGGTTAAGTACAAACACTACCATGTGATTGCTATAATTCAACAACAAGGCACCTCTTTAGCTTCCCCACGTGTATCGGGGCTTGTATACCGACTGCAAAAAGACGGAGGATTGGTCCAGATGGCGTGGTTTTCAGTGGATGGTAACCCTTGCAAGTACTACTGGAGTGGCTCTAAGACATTCCTCTTAAAGAAGCACTATACAAAATTTGTAATTACAACTTAACTGGAAGTATAGTGAATCAAAGAGTAAATAATATTCTTTTGAAGTATTTAAATTTTTTAATATATATGTATGAGTAAATGAGTAAAGAATATAGTATTAAATTATTTGATATTCAAAGTTGTGTATTCAGAAACTAGGTGTTTCTGGTTTAATTGAGGTACTAGTTAAAATGTGTAATGGTGTTTTTGTGAATTTCTTCATGTTTCTGTACTTTGTTCATTTTTTAGTGGATCTCCTGCACCCCGGATTGTTTTTAGCATCATTGTCATCGTCATCATGTTTATTCTGACCATTGCATTGGCAATGATTGACTCCAGTCATTGTAAGTACCACACAGTTGTCATTTATGTTTATTCAGGAGATGGGCCCAGAGGGAGATTATAAAACACACAGATGAATGTAGTGGAAAATGAAAGTTTGTAATGGCTGACCACTGAGCAGTTTAAACTATGGACCACTTGATTATATAATAGAGCACTTTAAGGCTCTGGAAATTTTTGTTCAAGATGCACATTAGTTAAAATTTCTAGCAGTAGTGTTACATAAATGTCAAAATACTGGTAACTTTATGTGACAATGTATACAATTTATTACAATTCCTTGTAATTTTTTATGCGTAATTTCTGTTTTTACTTTTTTTTTAAATTTCAGGGCCAGGACCGTTCTTCTGGATGACAATGGTCACTGTTGTGATTATAAATGGTCGGTTTGTATTAACAATTGCTTGAAACATTGTAATTCCTTCCAGTTATTTTAAGTAAATTTCTGTTATGTTTTTCCCTATTGAAGCCGATTTATATGTTTCTGGCAGTATTAATTTTTTACAGTCTGTTGGTTATTTGCTTACAGTGGCCAATGGTATCTATCAGAACAGCATTTATGGAACGGCTGCCTGCCTTCCGTTGAAGTATACGAATGCCGTCATCCTAGGATCAGTTAGTTTTTCTTAATATCTTGGGAAATTTGAATTATATTTAAAATTCATGAATTTTTTAAAGTATATATCTTGCAGCCATTTTTATAATTACTGGAACTTGTATAGACTACCGATTTAATTATTCATTTCCTTCCTTAATCTGTCTGCTCTGCTGAGAGTCTTGTCCTTCCTATTTTTAGACTTTTTTCACAGTGCAGTTCCTTCTTCTTAGCTGTTTTTCTGTTTGGCCAAACTGGCCTTGAATTAACGGACTGTTGACATCAATTGATTCCTGCAGTTTATTATTCCAAAAAAGTGCTATGAAAGTTACAAGATTATTTTTCATAGTAGAATTTACTTGGTGATTGCAGAATATCAGTGGCCTGGTGACTTCCATCATTGCTTTGGTTGCTGTTGCAGGTAAACCATTATGTTCTGTTGTTTAAAACCATTTTGTCTTTCTAGTGTAATTTTAGTATCATATTACTGTATTATAATTTCATTATTATTGAAATTCAAGAACTTTTTATATTATAGCTTGAGATTGTAAAATCATTAAACATCTTTAGCATTTATTATTATTGCAATAATTAAAGTAAATTTGCTAAAAGAATGAATTTCAGTGTAAATAATCATATGCAGCTTGTAATCAGTATTACAATGATTGTGTCACTCTCTAAAAGCAAAAAATTTATTTGCTTTTTGCTTTTTCCAGCTACTCCTGATCCTCGAACATCAGCTATTTACTACTTTCTGACGGCCATATTTATTCTGCTTGTGGCGTTTGACTCATACTTTGCTTTGCCAATTCTTGTGAGTAACATATAGTCATAACATATCATAATAAGTATTTGTTGGGAGTGTTATTTGGTGTTACTTCACCCATTAATTTTTGTCTTGGGTACGTTAAATATTCATAATTATGAGGAATGCCAAACTTTAAGTGAAATTGGAGTTCCAGTTGACTGAAGTGGATAAAAACTTCAGGAAATGCCCATCTCTAGTAAGTGCAATTTTTTGTTTAACCTGTACTTCCAGACTTCCACTTTACGCTGGTGTTATCTTGTATGCATTATAAATTGATGTAGTAACAGTTACTTGCTTAGTTATTGGTAATATTAATCAGTACTGTAGTTCTTGGAATACAAGCAAATTTTTTATAAACTTGAAACATCAGATGCACTGTTGAAGTTGGATCAGAACACCAATAACTGTTTTTGGCAAAATCACCTATATAATGCTTTGATAGGTGTGTGATAACTAAGGAATGCTTGCTATAGCCTGATCAGACAGAATTTGTATGTAATTTTTTACAGAATGCATATTTTCACATGAGAAATGACTACCTTTGCTATATAATTATTATTATTACTATCCCAACTTATCTGTGGCCAAACAACTGAAGTGACAGTTTACGTATGCATGGGCCTGTCTGGTCATTCTGTTATCCACAGTCAAGTGACATGCTAAAAATATAATATCTGGACGTACTGACAAATCTTTCACCAACAAGCAGTGAGGGAAGAACATATACATTAACTAACCGTCCAGGAAACAATAGCTGCTACTGTGACACTTCAAAAGAAGTAAAACAGTCAAGTTGCTACGTGATGCAACAACCGAACCAGACAACTTAGGCCTAGAGTTAGCAACCAACAGTCTTTCACTACACATAAACATGTTTTAATTTAAAACTTTAAACTGCAGCAAAAATGTCAGTACTGAATATAACACAAGGTTGGATGCTTTTCATAAATCACAAGTTGTATTAAAAAATCACTAAAAATAAACTGAGAGATCGTACTCTGAAATTTTTGTTAACTGCACAAAACATCATGCTATTACAAGAACAAATATTATAAAACATGACCTGTACAAACTGAATGAGGTCAAGGTTAATAGGATAAGATTACTCAGCATAGTTGTAGAGCTTTCAGTTACCTTCAATTTAGGACAAATATTGTGTTGGTTTGACATGGATTGACTCTAAAGAAACTTGAGTAATGTGAAAAATATAGTTAATCACAAAATTCCAACGAAACTGTTGACGCAATGGCTGCTGGAGCAGATCATATGTTAAAAGAACTAAAAATGATTTTTGATAAGTAAAATTACAATGCATAATTTTGAAATAATTGGTAAAAAAGATAAAAAGTTGCTGTTACAGAATTTCAACTGGATAGGGCAAGTCCTTGATATTGTTGCATTGTCAAAATATTTTGGCTGTAGAGTTTCCATAAGCCGTCACTAAATGGTTGGATGATGAAATAAATTGAATGATAATTCCCCATTAGGGATGGAAACATGCTAATAAAGGTGCATTTATAATTACGGGAGTGCCTTTGAGAAGTTCAAAAAAGGTGCTATATAAATTATACATGTACGTACAACCTTGAACTTTTCTCAATGGATCTAGGTCTTGGATTTGGCCTTACATATTGTCAGCCTTTGTTAGCAGCAACTGATTGAAACTGCTGCTGGAATCTAATTGTTTAGAATCGATTACAAGTTACAGTGTTGTGGCGTAGTTGAGAATAAACTGTTCCTCTGCATTTCAGCCATTTTACAAGCACTTTGAGCGGGCTTCTAGATGCCACAAGCATGTTTCTGCACAGGAGGAAACCTCTTACCTTGAAAAGTATTCGATTGTTATCAAAAAGGTAATTTTTGCAAATATGTTGAGTAATTTGCACGTATAATATACAACTTCACCAACAGATGTTCTTTGTTGTCAGTGGTTATTGAGATTCTTTTGGTTGATGCACAAATGTTAAAATAGTGTTAAAACAGTGTGATCTTTCTTGCAAATGGCATGATTCAGCACGGAATGGTCAAGTTTTCTGTGACACAGTGCACTACCTTACCTTAGCATACTTTACTTAAGTATAAGTTTGCAGATGTATGATGCCTTCATAATTAGAAACTAGTTATTTTGTATTTAAGGCACGTTGACAAAGTGTGCAGCGAAATATTACCAAAAAATGTGCAGAAGGAAGCTCTATGAAAGCTTGTTGTGCAAAATTAGTTAATATGTAAGCAAAGTATACACCAGAAATTCTCTTTCTGTCAAATTCAGGCACCAAGCAAGCAGTGATAGGCAGTAGTTGATTACAAATATGAATTTATGGTGGACTACTTTTTTCTAGCTACTGTTATAAGTTGCATACTTACCAACATGTCTCCAATGTCTCCAAATTAGTTTTCTGCCAAAAGTGGCAGCACTGCTTGTTAAGTTGTATTTCTGGTTGTAGAATAGTTGTCTGCTTATAAATTAAATTTATATATATATATATAATCATTTCATCATTGTGACTTTGCAGTTCCCATCTTACAGCATGAGATAGAGTAGTTACAAAAGTAATTAACCTTTTTTTAAACAAATTATTAGTTGTTACACTGCTTCATGCACATGTTAATCTTCATTTGTATAATTTAAAATTATGGTTAAATCTTAAAACATAATTTGTTCAAAAGACATATTTAATTTTATTACTGCAACTTCCCTTCAGTTTTGTTGATGGAGTAATCGAGTCATTGACAATCTTCCAAACAGTTTGATTGACGCTTGGTATCATTCATTTCAGCTGACATTTGATCACCAACACCTGTTGATTTAGGTCTTCCTAACTGGTTTGCCATTTTTTATATGGAACAAAGTCACTCAGAGCTGTAACTTCAACGCTTTGGGTTGGATAAAATGCCTCCCGAGGCATCAAAGTCGGAGTGCGTGCATCGTAACTGTTGCATAAAACACTAATTCCTACTTGTGGTACTGTATCTATAATTGAGTATCATCGAGGAATTGCCAATAATATTATGCTATGACGAGTCAAATTTGTATCTAAATAAATATGTGTCTTACATATCAGAACAAAATAAAGGTGTCTTGTATCAGTTTGTTAAAAAATTAATGTTCTGGTGTGTGCTTTTGACCTATGCGCTTTTGTCAGGTCTCTGGATTTTAAGATAGTGAGGAAACTATCATGTTTTTGTTCTTCAGTGCTGGGTCCACCTTCTGAGTGTTTTCAGTGTCTTCTTTGTTACCCTGACATGCTTTCCAGCAATTGAAGCTGGAATAGCAAGAGCTGATGAGAACTTCATCATCACTGGTAGGCATCACTGAGTTACAAGATTTTATTCTCTCTTGTTCTTTACTCTGTTTGACTTACAGAATTCCAGGTTTTGCAGTTGAAATTTGTATGTAATTGAGCAATAATTTAGCACAGATGTGTCTGACAAATGACACTACTTAAAGCTAAGCACAGGACACCAGCTTATTTACAAGCACTACATCAAATCAGTGGGGTTGTCCAAAGATGCCATGTCAAGAACCAAGTCCGGTTGCCAGAAGACCAGAGAGAGAAGGGGAAAAGGAATTGTTAGGGTGGGTTGTGTTTAAGGTGAGGGAAATGGGAAAGCAGCAGAATTGATGGACCATGGTGGGATTTCTTGAAAAGGTGAGACTTGCATTAGACACCAGAGCTACAGAAGTTGCTAATTACAATTACTTATTTTATTTATTACTCAGATTTATATAGCACCTTTTGCTGAGAAGCTATATTACTGCTGCATGCTGGTGACATGATAGTTTTTTGCTGCACAGTATTTTATAATTAAATTGGATTACACTGGCCAACAGAAAAATTTTTTTTTCTTGTTGCCTTCGGTTTTAGACCTGTTCTTGGGGTAATTTTGGGCGCTGATTCAGAAAATGTCATTGGATTGAGTGCATCAGGTCTAGTTTCTCAGATATCGTCGATTTTGTAGAGAAAACCCAGTCCACTCTTTAAACGATGTCTTTGACAAAACTAAAATGTCATAATAAGCTTTATTTATGGCTAATTATAATTCTTGCTGATTCATATAATGCCTACATCCTTATAATGTAAAATCATCATATCTTGCCGCGTGCTGAGATATTGCTGATTCAACGAAATAACTATTCCGTAGCCTACAGCTTACTCGGCACTAAATTCATGGCCTCATTTAGAATTTATTTGTGCTTATACAGCGTTTCATGGTTTCGAACTATGTAAATAGATTATGCTGAAGTCAGCATTTATAGCCTATATAAACCGCCTCCTGAAAGCTAGAGCAGCCGCAGTCGTCTTAGGGCATATTAAGAGTTGGTCGCAAGAACAATCTGTGAATGTGAGCATTAAATAACTACATGTTCTTACTATTTTTAGGTTAGTCATTTAATTCCTCAGATGCGAACATCCTTAAGGTTATGGCTACTTCCAGACGGAGCTGCATTAACCATCCAGACATATTCTGCTACATTTGTGGGGAATACACACTAAAAGCAAACAGGAAACCGATTTCTGAGTTTGTAAAAAGAGCATATGTAGGTTATTTTGGTGTCAAACTTGGAGATCAAGATAAGCAATGGGCTCCTCATACAGTATGCAAAACTTGTATTGAACAATTGCGCCACTGGACAATTGGAAAGAGAAGCTGCCTGAAATTTGGTGTACCGATGGTTTGGAGGGAACAGATAAACCACTTCGACGACTGTTACTTTTGTATGGTTAATATCATAGGCATCAATCGAAATAATCGTCACAAGTTGTCTTACCCTGATATACCTTCAGCCAGGAGACCTGTTCCGCATTCGGATATTGTACCAGTTCCACCTTTTCGCGAACTACCTCAGCTCTCAGACGATGAGACTTGCATGTCCAATATCGGACAAGATGACGAAAGTGAAGAAAGTGGGGGCAGTGACAGTGATTTCCAATCAACTTCACACAGTGAACGTTTTGACCAAAAAGAGTTGAGTGATCTGATCAGGGACTTAAATCTTTCCAAAGAGTCCTCTGAATTGCTTGCGTCCAGACTAAAGGAAAAGAATGCACTTCAGCCTGGAACGAAAATTACAATTTATAGAAACAGAGAAAAGGATTTGCTGCCATTCTTTACCGAAGACAACAACCTAGTATTCTGTAATGACATCAGCAACTTATTGAAGAAAATTGGTCTGTCGGATTACAGCCCAGATGAGTGGCGTCTTTTTATCGACAGTTCAGAACGTAGTCTGAAATGTGTGCTTTTAAATAACGGCAACAAATTTGGTTCTATTCCAATCGGTCACTCCACCAGGATGAAAGAAGAGTACAATGCCATCTCTTTAGTACTGGAAAAGATAAAATACAAAGAACATCAATGGGTAATTTGTGTAGACTTGAAGATGGTAAATTTCCTCCTTGGTCAACAAACTGGCTACACAAAGTATCCCTGCTTTTTGTGTCTTTGGGACAGTAGAGCCAAGCATGAACATTGGACAAGAAAAGATTGGCCTTCGAGGAAAGACATGGTGGTTGGAGCTCAAAATGTAATCAAGGAATCTTTGGTGGCACGAGACAGGATCATACTGCCACCACTACATATAAAGCTAGGCCTGATGAAACAATTTGTCAGGGCTTTGAATAAAGAAGGTTCATGCTTCGAATACATAATACACAAGTTACCAGGAATTACAATGGAAAAATTGAAGGCTGGAATCTTCGATGGTCCACAGATCAGGCAACTTATGAATGACCCACTTTTCATACCATCAATGAATGAAATCGAATCTTGTGCCTGGTCTTCCTTTGTTCTTGTAACTAAAAATTTTCTTGGCAACAAGAAGGCAGACAATTATGCACAACTAGTAGAGGATATGCTTCTTCATTTCAACAAGCTTGGCTGCAACATGAGCATTAAAGTCCATTATCTCCACAGTCACTTAGATCGCTTTCCAGAGAATCTTGGTGACTTCAGCGAAGAGCAAGGTGAAAGATTTCACCAAGACATCAAAACAATGGAAAATCGATATCAAGGAAGATGGGATGCACACATGATGGCAGACTATTGCTGGAATATTATGCGCGATTGTTCCGGCAGATGCCACACTCGGAAATCGTACAAAAGGAGCTTCTTCGGTGTCGAATGACTTGAAATTTTTATAACAAACTTGTTCTGTTTGGTATCATATAAGTACAGTTTCAGGTACTACCATTTTCTTTTAAGTATTTGTATTATTATGTTTATTTAGTGTATCACATAATAAATTGAGCACTACATAATTATAGCTATAGCCTTATGTTTTATGGGCGAGCAGAGGCAAGGACTGGTATATGGCATAATGTTCTATATCTCGAAAACTAGACCTGCTGGGAGAAAACTGGTGCCTTTTCTGGAATCAGCAGGTCAAATATACCCAGAAACAGTTCTAACATTTGAGGCAACAAATTATGTGTTGGCCAGTGTTATGGTTAAACGTTACATAAATACATGTTAAAAAATTAATTCTAGCAGGTTAATGAGGAGCTGTTGAAATAAATTCTTTTTTATTTGTAGAAAAGTTTTTTAGCCTGGTTACCTGTTTTCTGTTCTTCAACCTTTTTGCTGTTGTTGGTAGCCTACTTACGGAATTTGTCCGAAAGGTAAGCTTACTGTTTTATTAATGATGCAATCATGCCAGCCTAAAGACACTTTTCTTATCTATTACAACAGCTGCAGGTGAAGCGAGTTTCTTCTAATATCTGTACAGTGGGCTAAAATACAGATATTATTGGCTAACATTGGTAAAATCATTTTGCTCTTTTGCATAATTTTCCCTGTAAGATGTACCATTTATGTTATGTTGGGTATAAATTATGTATAAGAGAAAATAATTGTAAGTTTCCATTAATTTTTGTGAATTTAGGTAACGGGTGAATTTTCTTGTACTGTTTTCGTAGCCGGGACCCAAGTATGTTTGGATTCCAGTTCTCGCTCGTTTTGTCTTCATACCTTTCTTTATGCTGTGCAACTTCCGTCCAGAGAAACGCAGTATGCCAGTCTGGTTTGGAAATGACTACATCTACTGTCTGGGTAGCATTCTGATGGCTCTGACCAGTGGCTACTTCAGCAGCCTTACAATGATGTATGCACCCGGGTAAGCTTATCGATTTCTCTGGTACTTCTAGTATCAGGTGCTTGTCACAATCTTTTGGAAATATGTTTCACTTACTGCAGATCGCAGTATCAAAATTCCTGGAGTATCACTTTTAAGTTATTTGATCAATAGCAATTTGCTGAGTTCTGAAATGAGACACTGCAATGCAGCATTAAGGTATAACTTATGTTGTTCTGTTTTGTAGCAATGTGGAAGACAAGTACAAGGGAATCGCTGGAATGATGGGTGCATTCTGTCTGATACTTGGTGTTTTCGGTGGAATTATTTTCTCGTTTCCAATGATCTATGCCATAGAAAACATTGGCAGTTACAAGCATGCTAGTCCACTGGTAGGAAACACATCTCTTGGGCTTTTGTCGGTAAACTGTTCCATGCAGGAGATGACAACTGCAATCTCAAGTACTTTTCCGTCCTCTGGAATTTAGTTATGGTTTGTTGAAGTAGAAACTGACACTAGGTACTTTTGAGCTGTTATTGCTTCTGATCTGTTTGTTTTTGTGTGATCTATGTGTGTAAGATCTGGATGCGCTTCACTTTAGACATGAGTGTGCGGTGGTGTGATCTGCGTTCAAGGGTATGTACGTATGTATCTGTACTTTTATAAAATGCATTTTAGGCAGGTTTCACAGTCTAATTAGACCCATGTATCTGGCTGTTTGAAAACTGCGTTCATGAATTATTGCCTTCTATCCATGTCTTTGCTGGGAAAGCTAAAAACAATTACAGTTGGAAGGTACAGTTGATATCGGTAGCAAGTTCGCAGTTTAAATGAAAATAGGCAACCTATTTGTTGTTCTATTGGCTTAAAGCTAATTGGTTACTGTAGACTTTTTGTGTTCATTTTATTTAAATCTTGCGCTGCGTCTGCGCAATAGTTATTCTAGTTTATTGAATGTACTGTTGAAACATCTCTGCCACTACTATGCTCAAGTGGTGCTGGTCCCAAACCTGGATAAAGGAGGAGAGTGATGCTAAAATCATCTTCATTATGAGACAGCTTTGTTAAACAGAATGTATACTCTTTGAAGCAGTGAAATAAAAGTAATAGAGTATGGTATACATTAGTGTGTATAGTACCTAAAGTTTTAGGGTATTATTACTTTCTGAATGTAAGATCTGGTAATCAAATTGCCCATTTAATACACTGGCAGCTCAAGAGAGCTGTCAATATGAAACTGAGCCACTTTATATGATCCCCTGTAGTTGCAGGAATACAGCAGAATGGCTTGGATGCAAATTTTGATGGTGCTGAAGAAATTGACAGTAATTTGCTTTATGTTACTCTGGATTTTGGAGAAGTTGACAAGAATTGACTCTAGGTTACACTGGAGTTTGGAGAAATTGGTGAGAATTTGCTTTAAGTTAATCTGGAGTTTAGGTTTTAACAAGGTATCTTGAAGGAATGCTATCAATATTACTTCTATGGTGAAAACATTTAAAATGAAAAAGTTTAACACAAAACATTGGTATCGTGAAACAGATGCTTAGTCCATTCCAGCGTCAATGTTCTTAATTAATGTAAATTAACTCCTTTATCGCAAAACTGATAACACGAAATATGAATTAGCACTAAAGCGATATGTCAGTCCTGTGGAAGAAAATGCAGTGGAAAGCCTAGGATAACACAGAATTTCTGCTCATCCAGTTTGGATGGTCGTATTTTGTTACAAGCACTTCCAAACTTGTTCTCTGGCAGACGTTTAGAAACTCGGTGCAGTGCTGTGGCATTTTTGCCTGCACCATATTTAACTCAAGTATCAATTATGACCTTCTAATTGATAGGAAAATACTGTTGGCATAGAACAGAAAATGAGATGTAGCATTTTATGTGTACTGCATAGATGTAAATATTTGACACTTGTTGTGGCCAATGCCAGCTGAATCTGGACTCGGTGGTAATCCTACTTTTTGTTATGACTCATTTTTGCAAGCATGAAAATGTTATCAGCATAACATTTTAACTTTTATTAACTTTGATTTTTAAAGTAGCATCTTTAAATGTTTACAGGTTTATCGTTTATTATATTAAGCACTTTAAAATCTGGAATTGAAATTAAGATGAAATTCGGTTAGCACAAATTGTTCGCACTAGTCACCTGCATTTCAGATTCAGCAGTTTGCAGCTTTTCATAGCAAATGGCAACATTGAAAGTAGCAATGGTTTTTAATTTTTTGCAGTAATGTAAATATCAGTATTTGGCAAATATTAACATTCTGCTTTGACTTCTTGCAATTGTTGTTTTTTATTGTTGATTTTATTTTAATTTTGTTTTTGTTGGTCTGACTGATTGTCACTATATATTGACACATTTTCATGAAGTGTAGTATGTTGGCTAACGTCAGGGTATGGGGAGGAAAAGGCAAATGTATCAATCTCATCCTTTCTTTGTGAATTGTCACAATAGGTCCTCAAGGCAAATATAAGTTTTTATGTTTAATTATTTGCATTGTCTGCTCTTGTCACACTGTTTTGATTGTGTAAACCAGTTACTGTCCCATCTTGAAATAATTTTGCAAGGATTTTCATGCTATTATTAAAATCAGAAGTGGCATAACAGATTGACAGCAGAAAGAAAGGACAAAGTAGCTGTAATACCCGCTTGTTTATGCAACTGTTTTTGATTTGCATTTATTTCAAACAAGCCATTTGGCCGACTTTGGGCTGAAGGGAGTTATAAGCCACTGCTATAAATATAAGATCTGATGCAGCCACTGTTATAAAGCGTAGTTTGTTAGTTTACGAGCCTTGGCTACTGAGCAGCTGGAGCAAAATTTGAAGATTTCAGCTTCAGATTATTACTTAAAACCTAATCTGAGTTGGGTGTTGTTGTCTTATTAGAATCAGGGTGTGATTTGTGATTGAAAGTAGAGAATGGGAAAGGCCTTTTGCAAGAGTGTAATGACTGGGGAAATTGCATCCCAACATCTGGTGGTCAAAAACAGTGAGGGCAAAGTTTCCCCATGTTCCCCTACAAGTCACATTGATCAGAAATTTAGATAAGACATATTTTATTTTAGAGGTTCTTTGGTACATTGTTAGTTATATTGATTTTTGCTGGGTCAAGCAAGGTCATTGAAAAACTAGTCTTTTAAATTAGCATATGAAGTAATATCTATTGGTATAAATTTACTTATTTGCTCTCCTGTCGGAATTTCTAGCGGACAAAAGAACTGAAACTTTGTTAGTCTGTCAAGAACATTGTTTGAGATTGCACTCAAACAGATCCAGAACTGTATTTGAATTTTCACGATTAGTTAGACGTGATTTATATCTCAATTAGCTCTTTTCGTACGCAGTGAATTGCTGTTTTTCAGAGTGGTTTGTGAAACTGCATGCAGCTTCAGGAAAGCAGCATTTTCAGATCTCTGTGTAAATTTTCCTCTGGCACAGTACTCTCTTATTTGAGTGATACTGTATATCATCTTCAGTATGAACTGAAGCTTTTCATGCAAACCTGTGTTGATATACATTTTGTTTGTTTTCCTTCTGAAAATATTAGAGGAGAGGTTACCATTTACTGATGCAACTGTTTAAACGTTACTGTGCTAGGATTTAACCCTTTATGCTCTGCATTCATTTATTTAGTTTTCACAGCTTCATAACCATTTATTTAGTTCAGCACTTGCCGTGTTCATTAAAATCTTAGCACCTTCTTGGTGAATAGTTACGTTTTAAAATCATGTTGTTCTTATGAGGTTACAGGGTAATGGATGAACAGATGTACTAGTACTGTGGTCATTGGACAAAT
Organism: Norana najaformis; assembly: GCA_964023275.1. Taxonomy (NCBI): domain Eukaryota; kingdom Metazoa; phylum Annelida; class Clitellata; order Crassiclitellata; family Hormogastridae; genus Norana; species Norana najaformis. The sequence continues at coordinate 20,805,196 of OZ029921.1, forward strand.
AAATAAGGAATGCTTTGGTCAAAATTTGAGAATCCATGGAATCATCTCCGTGCATACACACTACTATGCAACTAGCTAGTTTAAAGACGAGGCTAGTGACCAAGGCAGAGGATTGGGATGGCTGTGTAGGTGTTTTAGTCCTCCCACTTGTATCACCTGAAATGGTGGCATTGCTGAATAACTCTTATTTCTCTGGCTTTGGCCAGTTATTCAGTATAGGAGTCTATTTTACTCATCTGCATATTTGGGTTAAAACTGCATTTCGAAGTCGCCATTAGTCTTTCTAAATAAATTCTAAGAAGGCAGTTATGCCTAGCCACACCTACCCATGCATCTCTCCTCTAGGTCTGCCACTTGACCAATGAAGTTGTTTGGTGCCACAGAAATTTTTTCATGTTAACTCAGAGGTAAGCTTGCACAGTATATCCTGTAACAAATCACAGCATTTTTATTTACTGGAAAAGCTACAAACGGACAAGTTTCTCATAAAGCAAAATCGTAAGAAATGTTACAGTGCCACTTTGTTACAGCACACAACTCTGCAACCTTACCATGCTATAATACAACACATATAGTGCAACAAGGTGCGCAAATATATACACAGCTGATGAAAAACAAGAGGAAGCCAAAAAACCCAGTCACGTTTTAACTAAACCTATGCTTACTGTAATTGCATTTAACTAAATCTACAGCAGCATCAAACAAGACTAATAGATGCCCAACTGGGGCATTAATTACTTTACCAGTAAACATCTTTAAGCTACTCAAAAAATAGATTACTGTCAAAGATTTCAGCTGATGGTTGGCCAGTTACACTGAAGAAAAGTTAACTTTACAGACAGATCAATTAAAATCTAAATTACAAATAATTGAGTCTGCTAGTTGAGGCATTTTTTCTTCTGTACATTGAACGCTGTATTGAAGCTAGTTTCTATGACGAGTTTCTCCACAAGCTTCAACATTTACAAGGACACGGTAAACAACCTAATCTATTTTTTAGCAGAAGGGAGTCAAGGAAGCACTTGACATTCTTCAGTCAAAAGCATGCATGTGAATGGTTTAACTTCAGTCATCAGTGCAAGGTACAATTTCTATCCATATATATATATATATATATATATGATAACAGAATGCCAGAACCGTTCTCTTCAGAATCTTTACAGCTTTGACTCAGGCAAGTTTGATGTAGTAAATCAAGAACAGGCTAAAAGTCTTGAAGCACGACCAATAATTGCCCTTGTTTTAAATCCTAAATATGAACTTCCAAGCCTTTGACCTATCATGAAACATGGTTTGGTTAGTTGAACACCTTTATTTTAACTGTGCAAAATGTTCTGACAGTTCGAAACAAATACCGGTAGGCAAGTTTCATATTTTGATTTGAAAGCTAACTCTGAGGTAGAAATACAACCAAATGCATTGTTTGGTAAAAGAAAAAGTGTAGCAAAATTCGTTCAGTTAAAATGTCCAGAAGTCATTGAAGTCGCTTCAGAAGTCGAAGCAATCATATAAACGGAAGTTGCAGTACTTACATTTTATGCATTTACATCCGTAATTTGGGATACACAAAAGGGTAGTGGTTAGTCTCTTGGACTGTCAACCCACAGGTTGGGGGTGCAAATCCCAGCCAGTAAAAAAAGATATTCCAAGATATTATTTCTGCATTTATTAAGCACCACTATCTAATGAGCAAGCATCAATCAGTGGATATCAGTTTCACTTGTGCCCTCGGCTACACAAGAAGTACAATGACTGCATGGCATAAATGGGAAGATCGTCTGGCAATGGAGAGGACAGGCCACTCTCCCTCGTACTGAGGCCAATAAAAAATGAAGTTACGAGACGAAGTAAATGAAGTTACTAACACTTTGTACCCATGGCTGCCACTTGAGGCCAGCTCAAAGAACTGCTCTTTCGTTAATTTGTTCACAGTAATTAGATGGCACCCCTTCAAGATAACCATCCAGAAGCAAGGTTATCTTGTAAGGGCATCTCTATGGTTATCTAGTTTGGTAAACATGGATTTGGTAGTGCACAGCTACAATACCTGCACATTCTAGGTGGTTTCAACTCTACCCCGGTAGATATTGATTACTGTGTCTACCAAAACTTAAAAAATACCCTGATCTATAGATACTAAAAACTGCACTGGCTAGTACTCCAGTTATTCAATCAGTAAAGCAGAAACATATCGTAATGGGAATCCAATGTCAACGATTGACAGCAAGCACATCACTAAACATCCACACATTTTAATATCATGGTACATGTATCTGTTAATTTATTGGATGGCACAATAACACTTTGTTAAACCATCCAAAATAAAGTCAGGTCTGGAGTACTGGTTATATCTGTACAATACAAAATATGAAATTTTACTAAATAAAAATACCTAGGCGCATGCTGTATTTAAAATTAGTAAAATCAGTTGTACATACTGCCATCAGCTAATCTAGTAAACAAGATAACACTGAAACGCTTCCTTTCAGGTGAATGTCTGAGTACATTCAAATCTTTTGGTTAGCTGTTTGTCTTTTGCAACTTTGATTTTCTGGTAATACTAATCAGTAATCACATCTTTTCTCATTTTTATATTTTTTTACCAAGGTAGAAATGATCCCTTAGGAATAATAATAAATTAGGGTTGGGCTAGAAAGAAAATCTCTGCCAAATCCTCCTTCAGTCAAGTTCTTACCTGAAAAACTGATGCTGCTGCATTTGCATTATAAACAGATAATAGCTACAAATGAAAAATATAATTCCTAGCATTATTAGTTAGCATTATTCAGGATACAGTAATTAGTAACAATATTAATAAGTTTTTTTAAACAGTAACAATGTGATACTACTTTTACTTTTAATAATAATATCTTATCATCTACAGCCATTATCCAGTGTCATTATTATTAGTTATTATTATTACTACAGTAAAGCCTCACAGATGGCTTGTTGGTTTTGGTGAACATATCTTACACTACAGAGCAACAATATTTCTTAATAAATCCTACACCTTGCCCTACAGAGTTGAACCCAGCACTTTTGTATCCAAGGGCAAGTGATGTACTACAAATGTACTGATCTGCACCTGATCACAACCCAAGCAAATACCACGTAAAGCAGACGCTAAGGAGCCGTTCTCAAGTAAGAACAACACCCTTGGCAACACACGGCCCACCCTCCCCTTCCAACAACATCGGCCAAAGGACAGATTTGATCGCTGAAGACTTGGCATCGGACGTGTGAAATCGAACATGCGCGTCGGCATTGAACGCTGTGCTCTCGTAGTCAATGACAAAAGGTGGATTCTGAACAGTCATCGCCCAAGCAATTCGGACGCTGTCGTCGATGTAACGCAGGAGACCAGTGCATTCCTTCAGCATTGGGTAGTCGTACAGGGTTGTCCACACACGGTCACAGACCTCCTACAAACCAACCACAGACATACTAAGCAGTTTCTCACATGGACATTTATGTAGCACCTTTCAGGAACCCCTCAGATATGCTCCTTGCCAGCTTAAATGATCGAATAGTTCGATAAAAATGAAAAGTACATCGCCATTTGAATGATGCTTGAAAAGCAGAATACTGTGTGTAGTAAAGGCTGAGAGGCTCTTAAGTGGCATTATAAAAAGTGCTCTTTTAATTATCACAATTACAGACCAATCATACTTAAAGGCAATTCCTATGTAGCTGCACACTAATGTGGGAATAAAGCGCATACACATAAATGTCTGGTGTCAAAGCACATTTCACTGTCATCATTACTTCTATGCCTGACTATAGGCCACTGTGACTGTGCCCTATCACTATGATACAGCTTGTGTGTTCTGGTTATATTAGTGTCTGTTATTTCTAGACATTACCTTTATCAGTGTTTGCTCATACATGACATCATATACATTCAGTGATAACTAAAACTGCAGTCAAATACATTAAATTCCATTTTTTTAATAAAATAAGGTCAGATAACACATCACATACTAGTACAATCAATTTCACCTAAATGCCCAAGATGGATTCAAACTACACAAAATCTATTCAAGCTTGACTAACGCTATATAACCAAAAACTGTAATTTACGAAACTAAAATTCCAGTGTATTTTAAACAATACACCTAATACAACATAAATACAAAGCATCAGTCAAATACAATCAAAGTCTGGTGCACAAAGTATCTTTAGTTTCAACAAATGCAACTGTAACTGATTGCTACCCAGTATAAACATAAAACCAGGTACCTTGTAATTTTTCGAGATGTCGTGTTTGTCAACGGTTTTCCGCAGGTAAAGTGCCACAGCTTCTTCCAGCTCTTTTGCTGCATGACAGAACGCCCAATTTCCACTCTCAGTCACTCGCGGAATGTGCAGCAGTTCTCGAATCTTAGCTTTCGTTTCATTCAGGGTCTTCTCAGCTGAGCGAAATGCCAACTATATTATTGCCAAACAACAAAGAGGAAAAACTGCAATGGAATTAGCAAAACCATCTGGCTGACTGACTGACTGGTTGACTGACTTACTGACTAACTGGTCTGATTCTAACTATTCTTAACTTGACTGACTGACAATGCATCTTTTTGCGAACTGACATCAATGAACGAAAGAATGAATTACCTATGTCGACTTACTGCCCGACTACTGCTAATACACGACTGAATGAATGAATGATTTCCACTGACTGACTGACTGGCTATTTGACTGATTGACAATACATCTGACTACTGACTGACTGACTGAAGGAATGAAAGAATGAAATATGTCAACTTACTGCCCGACTACTTCCAATACACTTGACTGAATGAATGTCCTTCTTAAGCCGATCACTACTGACAATCCACTTGACTGAACGACTGACTAATTGACTAAAGAAATGAATTAAAGATGTCCAAAGACTTATTGACACACTAGGTGACTGGCTGTTTTTTATTTGTTGCTGCCTAACAGCTTAGCACTAACTGTCTGGTAAAACGCTTGAATCCATGACTCACTCACTCACTGGCTTAAATCCTAGCAGACGATCCTTACCACAACAACAGAGAGAAGTAGTTTGACTTTGAGGTCCTCGGAGTCAGCCATGTCTGGAACATCATCAAGCGCATCCATGGCATCGAGTCTTGACTCTGTGTACAGGTTACCGTAGCGCTTGATCAGTTGTGTTGGTCGACTATCACCGAGGCTCAGGTCTTCAAACTTTGATGAACCTTTCTGCAACTGGCGTTGTGCCTGTTCTGACAGCCTAGCATTAATCAATCAATCAATCAATCAATCAATTGCTGTTCTTTCAGCACAAAGCAATAGCCAAACTTCTGTTTGTCTAACATATCAGTCAAATAATTAAATGTGCAATCTGTCTCAACCAGTAAATCAAGCATATATCTATGTTGGCAGTTAAACTTAAAAAGTGCTACATTATATGTCTTCATACATGCATACATACACTTCCTTCTGAAAATCTGTCCTGATCATATTCGTCTATTCTTAAAATCTTTCCTAATTAATCACTTCCTTCTGAAAAATTTGCCTCAATCAATTCATATATTTCCTATAAGCTTTTCTGATCTATTTCTTGCTTTCTGAAAACCTGTACTAACCAATTTACCTATTTCTCAGAACCTTTTCTGTTTCCTGCATCTTGGCCAACACCTCCTGGCTGCTGGAGAGCTCCTTCTTAAGCCGATCAACCTCTCTCCTCAGCAGGTGTACCACATTAGAATCTGCAGCAGATGATGTTTGGCTTAACGACAGTTCACTTGACAATGAAGAACTTGACACTTGTTCATTATTTGATGGCGACTGACTTGAAGACGGTTGACTCGACACCAGCTGAATCAATGATGATGTTTGTTTACTTGATGACTGCTGACAAGACATTTGACTGGAAGAAGGTTGAGCAGACGATGAGTCACATGAAGACGGTTGACATAACGACAGTTGACTTGACAGCAGATTTAAATTTGAAGACATACTACCATTGGGCTCTGTACTCTGGTGGATGGTTTTTTCCACTGGACAAGTGGAAATACTTTTGGTGGATGATGAAACACTTGCAGCACCATTTGCCGTTTTAGGAGGGGCTATCGCAGTTTCCAGAGGTTGTAAAGGATGTGCATCTGTAGACATTGTTCTGATTCTGTTATCTACAAAGTCACATGAAAATATAGAAGAGACAATGACACAAAAAATATCATCACAAATAAATATAGACAGAAAACATAGAATATTTAATTAGTGGTAAAACATGATAACCTTAGGGCAACACTTAGGTAATTTCTAAATATTTATAATCAAATGTCTGAATTACAACTGATGTTTAAGCACTCTTGAATATTTATATAATTTGTACACCAGACAATTTTTATAATGCACTTTGTCATAACAGAAATTCACAACTGGGAATGTCGATCCAAAACTCAGTTCAGCTTTAGAAAATGACCTCATTATAAAGCACGACTGTTACAATGAGGTTCTCGATAAGGCATCCAAACACAGCGTTATATTGTGTTTTTGGTGTATATTTTACTACATTTTAGGGTTCACATGGCCAATGCAGCAATTACTCTTAACCCTCGACAAAAGAAGGCCTTTAAAGCTCTCTTCTTTGATCAGCTGACCTCGTTCAACTGAGACATTGGGTATCTTCTTGTAAGGGTTTGTCTTCCGCTTCCTTACTCTGAACTAAAAGGAATCACATCTTGGTCAGATTAGATCAGATCAGTTTTAGGGCAAGTAAAAAGTTGCAAGGGATCAATTGACATTAGTTGGTCAACAGACAAGATAATGATCCATCAAGAAGAGTTCACAGATACATCTAGATCGTCTTCCACTATATACCGGAAAATCATTATAACGCTGTCTTTGGGAGCCATAGCAAGAACCAAGAACTTATAATGAGGTCACAAGTTTATTTTCTATAGATAAATTGATTATCAATGTACTAATGCTATACTATTTATAATAACAAAGAACAAGTTAATTATAGTTCCATGTGAAAGACACCAACTTTTCCAATATTAATTGCATTAATTCATTAATGGCAAATAATATGAGAACAATATCTGCATATTTATGAAAGTTAGAAGCAGGTGTTTCAAGGCTGTTAATAAACATCATTTCACAAATTACAAAATAAATATTGTTTAACATATTTCATATTAGTAGTAATAATAGTTTATTCTAATACTGATTTTTACTCAATCAATACGTCATCCAGAGGCTCAATATGAACCAATTAAATAATCTGACATGCTGTACTTTGGCTGTTTTAGCTAACGGGGATACAGCGCAGCTCGGTGAAGCAGAACTTCAGGAACAGAGTTCAGTGCACATCTATTGATTTTCTACTGAAGCATTCCACATTTCAGCAGTGGACCATTCCACCAAATACTGGTGGAGCTTTCTATCCTTTCAGTGGTGGACCATTCTGCCAATAACTGGTGGTTTAATCCTCTTTGCGAATAGCGAACCAATCCACTCAAAAGTGGTGAAACATTACAACTTTTCCATGGTGGACCATTCACCAACAACTGGTGGAACGTTGTACCAAAAATGGTGGAGCATTGCACCAATAACTGATGGATCATTTCACCAATAACTGGTGGACTATTCCACCAATAAATGGTGGAGCATTCCACATTTGCAGTGGTGGACTATTCCACCACCTGCAATTGATGGTTTGGCTCAATCCTACCAAATGGCAGAATGTTCCACCATTTATTGGTGGACCCCAGGACCAAATTTATGGGTTTGACTTTTCCATGGATATTTTACAGTGTGGCTGAATCAACGACTGGTTGGTTGGTTGGGCCAACTGACTGACTGAATGGCAGCTGGCTAGTCTTTGACTGACTGACTGAGCAAAGGAGACAGAGCAAAGGAGAACAAGTGAGCAAAATAATGACCTGGAATGTTATTCCCTGACTGAAGAATTTAGCCATGCATGAGAAAGAAGAACAGGATGCCATATCTTACCTGTAGTACCTTCAGCACCTGTGGCACTTGCAGAGGCACAGTTTAATTGGCCAACTGGATCATTCAACTTGGAGTCATGGCCGCATTTCTCTACAACCAAACCCAATAAGTGGCTTTAATATCTTTTTTCCACCAGATAATCAATCTACACACTGGTAACAAATAATACAACATAACCATACATCCAGAGCACCTTTCAAGGGCTTCCAAAACACTGCTGGTGGTTTCAGAGAATTTTTGACACTATTTTTTTGCCTTTAGCCCTATCAGCTGTCACTGAATGACACAGATTTCAACCACTTCATTTTATGGGTTTGACTTTAATTGCAAGCAGTTAGCATACACACACCAACCCCAGACTTTTGAAGTCTATTCAAAAGGATGTATGCCTTTATAAGCAGGAAAGTAAAAAGGTAAGTAAGCAGCTTAACCCACATGCATTTTCTTGTATCTTTATATCTTCTACTTTCATCATTTGTTCCTCATTCTACCGCTCCTTTCCAATTATACAATTCCAATTCTGCCTTCAGTATCCTCTATCTTCATCCTCCTCCTCCTCTGCTCTAACCTAGAACTCCTTGCTCTAACTGTCGTCCAATTTCACGCTCCATCCTTCCACTCCTTGCTCACCCACATTATTTGCTATCAACTAGTAGATGGAGTCCATCAATGTTTTTCCAGCAGCTAAGCCCTGCATCCATTTCCCTTAGGGAAAATGGGTCTGGCCCTCATTCACACTCCCAACAAGCATCACCCCCTGAAAATAAGGGAAAGGAAGAAGAGAATGGCTATGGTATCAAGTAACACAAGTAAAACTCCATTACCCATGGTCCCTCCTTCCCTATTTATTTATTTATATTCTGTTCTTAAATTTAATAAATGTATATTCAGGCAGTATATGGCAAATGTTCACAGCATACATATATATAAATATATATATATATGATATATATAATATATATGTTATGAGTGTAGTTACATAGATATTCATGATTATGGGCCAGGCAGTAGATCAGTGGATGGCAGTGTCAGTTGCCTACAGGGTGGAAATAGCCAGAATCAGAGCTTATTCTCTAGCGGAAGAAGATCAATTCCAAATGTTTGGACAGTATAGACTTCCACAGATAACTGCTCTGCTGCCACAGTTCCCTCCGGAACATTCTCCCAACGGCCGACTGAAATCCACCGCTAACAGACAACCACCAGGAACAATGGCCAGCCAGAGAGACAGGCAGGCAGGCAGGCAGAGATAACAGGAGGGAGAGGCGGAATGGAGAGGCAGAGGGGATCGGAAGCCAATACAAAGCAATCTTTCTGTCTAATATAACAGTCGAGGTCTCATTTGTTTAGTGGCATTTGTTAGCAACTCACAGTGACGTCCATTCTTCTCTAGCCAAACATTATAAACACTAAATTAGTTTACATAACCTTATGCAATGTTTTGCTGCCTTATTATATATTAAGTAACACAGTTAAACGGTATATTACATTTCCTGCTACATGGCCTGGTTAATTAGTCAGCATGGTAAAAATCCTGCAACTGAGAGGGTCTCATTTCCTGCCAGTACTGAAAGTAAATTTCAAAACATTACCCTTGGATTAGATCCTTCCAGTGAACTTGGCTACAAAATTGGTGCATTGTGGTGTGGTTACACTTTTCATGAGAGATCAGGTTGTGACAGTGATAACTGGCCACCCACCCTCATGTGATAAGGTCATGCAGAAAAATATCATTAGAAATACCCATGGACCATATCCACAATTATACCCAGGTTGGTTGAACAAGAAATTCATCCTTTACTGCATACAATTACATTACTGTATATGACTTATAATACTTAATATATTGTTATATAATGTAGCTGCATTATTTTATATCACATTGTGTCAAATTACGTTACATGACATAGCCTTGTTTTACATTACATGATAATTTTGACAAGCTCTTAGGAGTTGCAGTACAAATGTTTGATTATGTTAAATCGCACTGTAATATTGCTCTCCCTCTTACATCTCCCACTCTGGTCTGCTTCTTATTCACAATCTCCATTTTCCAAACACGTAGTCAGTACTTTTTGGGGCTTCACATAAAATCCAAGGCAGGCATGTACCACACTCTTCAGCTGAATTTGATACCAGACACCAGAGTGGCCAAAATGCTTGTATATTTACTGTGTAGAAATACAGAAGAAAGTTCATCTATCGGCCTTCAAGTAGCCACACTTGTTTCTGCTATTACCAGACATGACTTCCAAAATTGGAATAAGTTAAGACAGCAGTTATATTTACAGTTTCCTGCTGAGCAGACATATGCCCAACTGGCCAAGGAATATCTTTAGATTCAGCCAACATTGTCAGATTAGATAGCCAAATTGTTTTCAGTGTGACTGACTACATCAGACTAGGAGGGACCACTTTTGATACACTGTCTCCAACTAATAACGATAATTCCAGCTCAGCAATATGTTAAAAAGACTCAATGTGTTTATTCTGCAGCAAAATATGAGCCGACAATAACCAAAATCAGAACACCGAGCACTTGACAATTACTCAAAATAAAATATGATACATGAATCTAATTACAGTTAAACTAATCATGTAATATCTTATGTTATGTTAACAGCTGATTCTGAGGCAATCGAGCCACTAGCAGAAACATCATGCTTGCCAAATATCACTCTCACTGTCAGGAACTGAACTCTGACCACCCTCCCCATGACTTAGCTTTTTATGAACACTAAAGAAATCCAGAGACTGCCCTGCAGTCAAACATTCCAATGTGAAAGAACGAGATGACTGATGCACTCTTAACACTGTTGTGGCAGGTAACAGCTCTCAGTTACTGTATGTATGACATGCATTCACTGATGTGTCAGGAGATTATACAGCACCTTTTAAGACCTTCAAAAAACGTGTTCCACAGTCTATCACCACTGCTTTCTTGTCATAAAAGAACCATACGGCCTGGAGGCCAACACACTCAATCAGCTGCGATCATGTGACCTAGTGTTTATCACTTTATTTGCAGAGAAATGCTAACCATCCTACTGTGACCATAGCGTCAGCAGACACTAACTTTGCATTGTTACCCCACAAAGGGGGAAACTCTTTACACAGGGAAGGGCTGAATTTTCAATTTCCACCCTTTATAGAATTGGTAACCCATAACCACCACTGACCCTTTGAATAATACCCTAGCCCATAAAAGTAATTAATGCATCATTTCAGGTCAGGTCAAAAAGCACACATTTCAGGTCAGGTCAAAAAGCACACTGTTCTCATTATCAAGCCGATCCAGTTATGTTTTATAACATAACTTAGTGTGTTTATGTTTTATAACATAAACACACTAAGTTTGCTGAACTTTAAACTGGCCCATTTTAATGACAAGAACAGAGACTGGGTGTGGCATTTGCCAGAGTTGCCTGCACTCCACTGATTGCCTGTGTCTGTCTCTCAGTCTGTCCGTGTCTGTTGGATTGACACTGTCTGTCTGTCTATAGGGTTGACATTGTCTATCTGTCAGTCTGTCTGTATGTCTGTCTGGAAGCCTGTCTATCTGTCTTCATGATCAGACTAGTCACTCTCCTTAGGTCTATATAATCCACATGTCTTTCTGGGTCACATAGAAACATCAGAAAACCCATTTCTACCCAGTCGCAAAATGAAACAGTCAGTCACATGGCATTAGATACAAATTACTTGTTTAAAAACTGTTAAGTTCAGTAACAAGGTAAACCCAACTGCAGAAAAAATGACATATATCAATAAGATTATCTTTACTGAGCCTGGCAAAATGTTGAATTAAGCTCACCACAGGACTTACTTCAATTGCAGACCTTCAAGCAGACCTTCAAAAACAAAATTTCTTGCTTTAGCTCCAGCCCTTGCTGGTGTCTCGTTCACTTCATCAAAATTTATCTAGGTCACAACCCGCCCAATGAAACAGGAGCCACTCAGCAGTCAAAGGTTATTAGCTGTAGGCTCCAGCAGAGGCCTCTAACTTAATATCTGCTCACAGGATACAGCAGCATACATAGATTGGGACCCATGTAGCAACATTAACACCAGTCATTCCTCCTTACTCTACAGCCCTTCAGTTTTTCCATTTAGCATCAACATACTGGGCTTCCATAGCATGTAGCATTGGAGGAGTGTAATTTTGTACATTGCTTTGGACTATGCTCTCCAGCCCCAAACATCACCCACCGTAGCTGCCACGCTGTCTCTATGCCTGACTTTTGGATCTTGACCCGGAACCGAACCCTTTTGCCTATCGATTTTGTTTTGACTGAGCGCCTGTGAATAAGCTGGTCCCCGCGGCGCGGCTTTCGTTGGGCGCTGTAGAAATCTTGGGATTACGATTACGATATGCTTGCTCTGCTATTGACTATGCTTGCTCCTGCTCTGTGTATGTGCATGTGCATGCAAGCATGTGTGGATGAACTTTTTCCAAGAAAAAAATTAATGCTTCACACAGACCTACTGTAACCTAGCTTTGCTGAACTTTAGACTTTCCATTTTAATAACAAGACGGATGTGTGTGATGATACAACATCCAATCCGTCAGTGAATCAATGAGTCAGCGGATCTATCAGCAAAGTAAGCAGTGTAGAGTTATGGCCACATAATTAATCTCCACTCACTCCTAGTGCTACCTAGCACGGAGTGAGTGGGGACTGAGTACCTGATTGATTAAATGAGTGTGTTATTAGTGAGTGAGTAACTGAATGATTGAGTAACTGACTGAATGACCAAGCAAGTAACTGAATGATTGATTGAGTGAGTTGAAAGGATTAATTTGATTATCTGAGCCAATGAGCAAGTCAAGTGAATAAGAAGACTGTGTCCATTTTAACAAGCAAGTACACAATTCTACAGGTGGGCGAGAAAGCAAGAGGACAATTATACGTGTGAACAGGTGAGTACAAGCAAACATTTGCATGAGTGAGCAACTGGTACTGAGCTAAAATATCCATGGTAAAGGTAAATGAAAAAACTCATTAATTATATGATGATATTTGCATAAAATGCTACTGCTTAGGTTTGTAATCACTTCATTTAACCCCATTATTTTAATTATTATAAACTTAAAGTTTAAAAGCTACCAAAACTTACTAATATCTGTTTTCTCACAACACAGCACACCAAGTGTGGCCTACAGTATGCGTTGTTACCAAACAACATTTTCTGTGAGCATTCTGGCCACAATAATGGCTTATATAACCAGACAACATACTTTTACAAGTGTATAATTCTTCATGAAACTCAAAAAATAGTTCCAAACTTGCATGGACATCATTTTGCCTGTGACTAAGCTGGTTCCCGCGACTTAGCTTTCGTTGCGCGCTTTAGAAATCTCGAGTTATTGATTAGGATCTGACTTAACAAGAGCTGCAGTATACCCACAGCCAATGAGACTGATTCTGCTGCATACACCACTAAATCTCATGCAACTGTAGGCCACTTGTTCCATGAAGAGACTATTCATCTTAAAGAACCATCCGCAGCTCACTTCAGTTAGATTAAGGGTTATCAAATCATATATCCATATGCTTACAGAGCCCCCTATAACACTTCTTATAGTTAGTACTTCAAACTTATCAGGCTTGCTAGCAACCCAATACCAACAAGCAGACTACTTGCATCACAAGCTATACAACCCGTGTGTGCATATATATATGCTAAACAGAAATATATATATATATATATATATTCTGTTTAGCATACATTTTCATACTGCCTTCAAATGCACTTTTTCAGATCAGTTTTAATAGTATGTGTGCAGCACTTTCCTGAGGTACTAGTAATGTAATGCAATGATGACAATTTATATAGCATCATAAGTAGCAATGCTTTACAATGTCAAAAGTCAGTCCAAGTACTAAGACTTATACAGTAAATAGAATTTCAACTGTATTTTTAGTCATTAGGAATAGACAGCTTTATTTTCACCCCCAAACAAGGCCAAATTTAACTTTACCCCCAAAACAAGGGCAGGTTTAACTTCACCCCAAAACAAGGGCAGGTTTAAATTCACCACCAAAACAAGGGCAGATTTAATTTTACTGCCATACAAGGTTTATTTTAAAAGCATGGCTCACTGTTTTTAAATCACTACCACGTGACTGCTGCTTTGAAATCATGTGTATGCGTTACCTCACGATAATAATAGTAACGATTTTAGACAGCACTTGGGTGCATAACACCTTTAGGGTAAAATAACAATAAAAATTAATAATATTGATGATGCTTTAGACAATATCATTGTAAATATAAATGTAACTGTAATGTCATGTGCAGCCCGATACAAATCATGCAACTGTTGACTTGGCTCAAAAGACCACATGAAGGCAAATCAACCCATGGGGTATTGCTTAACAGAATGATCTTCAAGCACTACACAGGGTTGAAGGTCACAGGCTTTGTGCACAAATTCAATCCCCATAATCACATGACTTAGACATCCAGCGCATCAGACGCCCAATCACTGTCCTGCACTGCATTGGTCAGAAGGAAATAGCCGTTGGCTTTTATTCCCCCATTTCTGTAGTCTTCCCATTTTTCAGACATTTAGTTGCCTTCAATATCTTGTTTTCATTTATATTCTCTGTCATCTATTTTCATCTCCTTGGCTTCATCTTCAGAGTCAAATCCTTCGTTCTATACTGCCCCCTCCCTCTCTACCTTCTCTATCTGGTCTTCTGGCAACGGGACTTGGTTCTTGACATGGCATCTTTGGATAACCTCTCTGACTTGACACAGTGCTCATGAATGAGCTGGTGCCCTGTGCTTAGCTTTTAAGTAGTGCTTTAGAAATTTCAAGTTTACGTTTACTATTACGATTACTGTTGGTTCTGGAAAATATAAGATACTCTTTACATCCAATCCAGTGCTTTGTCTGCTCTTTGTTCATCCACCTTTTTTAAAAGGGATGGTCGGTATTCTTTGTGCTTCCTTAGAGTGCCTTCCCTTTATGAAACAAAGCTTTGGAATCTGCTGCCTCCTCTGCTTCTGTTGTTCTCTCCAAGATATACTATTTTTGTCATTTCTGCATCTCCTATTGCAATAGACTGCTTTATCCTCTATGCCTCAGTCATTCCTTGTTGACCGACTTCATCGTTTTTGACTGCTCTATCCTCTGTTAAAGAAATTGTCTTTCATCTGTTGTCTGTCAAGTTTCTCTCAGGATCCATCATCTTTTGAATCTAGAATCTTTTCACCAGCCTGCATGACTGTGTTTTGCCATTTTTCCATTCGCCATCTATATCCCTGTATTCACGGTTGCTGCCGGCCCCATCCACATCCTCGCAGCTCTCCTAGATAACAAATCTGTTCTTAAATTCCGACTAATATTGTTGTCATATCAGTTCTACTTTAAACTATCCATGTTTATAATCATTCTACACTTGTTTCTTGGTAGTTTTTATTCTATCTTTAGTTTTTGCCACCAGTAGATGTTGGTTCGATGGTATAGCCACATTCCCATTAGGTCAGATGCAATCAGGTCCTCTTACTTGATGACTGTGGAGCTATTTATTATTGTCGTTGTTTGTTTGTTACTATTATTAATTATTAGTATTACTATTACTATTATAATAATAATAATTATCATTATTATTATGATCATCAATGATCTGTCCGCAATGATTTGAAGGTGACCCTTGTTTGGAGGTCAACTGCAAGTGGTGAAGGTAAACCTGCCCTTGTTTTGCAGTGATTTGTAAGTGGTGTATTTGAGCAGTGCATTTTGAGCAGTGAAGTTAAACCTGTCCATTCTTAGCTACTGGCACTTGAAAGGCACTGTATAAGGTCACTTGATACATACATACTCACATATATACAGATAGCCTGACATATAGTGCAGTGCTTGTATGTGCTGTAGCCTAGTGCTGCTTAGCATTACACAGCACTATTAGTTCTAAGCATCTCAAATGTGTACAGTGTTTTTGGATGGATGTATTACTGTATAATAATAAGCATGTGAGAAGAATTGCAAATCAAAGGCATTGATTCTGTGGCATACATGCACAAGCATGCACGGGAAAGGTCAAAAGTCATCACCCATCTGAACCCTTGAGGTCATCGGTCAAAGATTTTTCCCTTCTCTTCTTCCTCCTCCGGCTCCACCACCTCCTCCGGCTCCACCACCTCCAACTCCTCCTCCTCCTTGCACAGACATTGCTACCCATAGTCCAAACTGGTAAAAATACTTCAGTCCCCCAAAATCTCTTAACACAACTACTTTCTCATTCCCCCAGCTCTGCCAAAACTTTTTACAAACCTGATCTTCATTTTCTTCATTTCCAGCATGATCACAAAGTATCCGTATCATATTCTGTATCCTTTCTGTTTCTTCCTCCTACATTCATACCTTTCTTAGCCTCCTACAGTCTTCTTCTTTACCCCATCAAAGTCATTTATTCAGTCATTTTTACCAATATCAGCCTTAACATATTAAATCCACACTAAAAGTTTCTCAGATGGATCCCTCATTTCCTAGTCCTGATTAGCACCTTTGATTTAACCTCTGCAACTGTCTTTGCCTTCCAATTAATATTATCACTTGACTCATTAACCCTTTGTCTTCCTCCTTGACCTACCAAACTTTGTCCCAGGTCAACCTGCAGGTGCCCTTTACCTTAACCATATGTAACTGCTTCTATTGATTAAGCTACACTCTAAGTTATGCACTGCAAGACCAGAAACTACCACCTCAATGAACAAACATCAACCAATGTCTGATAACAGAGCACACAACACCCCTGAGAGGTTTTGAAAAAGGCACTACATAAATGTCCACAGACACATATATGCATATCCATAAACACATACATATACATACATACATGCATACATACATACATACACACATATACATATGTATTCAGACACTTGTCAGGCTATAAAATATGGCACATGGACTCTGGCTGCAGTTGGTCAGCTCTACTGGCAGACAATGCCTATCATTGTTCCGGCCCCATCAGTGTGTACTGTTCCAGACAACATTTTTAAGCATGATGTGAACATGTCAGAGAAAACAATGGGTTTTACATTACAGAGTGCACTGATCTGCACTGCCAGCAAGTGGTTAGTAGGCCATATTACAAGTGGGTGAATTGGGGTTCAAATCCAAATGACCGTTCAGCTCACTCAGCTGCAAATGAGTGCAACAGGGTTGCAGATGAGGAAGGGGAATGACTGCTGGCCCACGAATGCAAGGCTCTGAAAATAAAGTCCCAAATGCTAACAGTTCACCTCCAAAAGGACCAAAACACACATACAGCAGCGCAATTCCAAAACCTTCAGTGACCCAATGCTTGCCATTATCAAGCAACATCTACTAAGCACCGATATTAACAGCACTTCTTACACTTACATGCATGGTGTTAAAGGAATATATATATATATGTGATGTATAATTGTATATAAGTAAAAATGTATATATTTTAGAATGTTGAGCCACTTCCTATCCGAATATCAGTCATCGCGGAGCTTCGAGCTTAGGCCTTGACCGATTGTTGACATTTGGAAGGATTAAAAGTCCCCAGTCTGTTGAAGATGGAGGAGATAGTGTAACTTCTTGGGTAAAAACAGCAAACAAACAAAAGATAGGTAAAACATTTGTTTACATGCCTCTAACTCCTTAGAAGCGTGCTTCCAACATTGAAGTATCACATGGCTGAGGTGCAAACACAACCAGAACAATTCATGAATGGATAACTTTTATTAAATTCCCAACTTACTGGTATGCTGACACTCATTTACCGACCCTTACAGAATGGAGAGCTTATTGGGCACCAAGTGGTATCGTATTTCACAGACAGTTGTCCATTAAGTATTAACTGGCACAATGGAGCAGAACTTCACTGTACATGTATATTGTGCCTGCCAGTGGCAGACCCACAGCATCAAGCAGCCACTTGGAAGACAGGGTAAGGTTGCATACTGAGGACACTCGTGTATTACTCATCCCCATAAACATTGCCACCTGGCATGTTAAATTTTTACAAAGGATACGAAGGTGAATGCTGACAAATTAACAATCAGGGAACACTAAATTTTAATAAATCCAAAATAAGCTTTTCAATCAAACAGTAAGAGCTTAATTCTGCCACTGAAATATTTTTTGTAATCTTTCATTTTAGCAAAGCTATAAAAACTTCAACTGAACTGAGATGCTAAAATGTAAGACTATTTGTTAAAGATTCCTAGTTAGAAGTTCCAGTGAATGCTTGACAAAACTTATTCACAGATGTTGCTATCAAAGATATGAATGAACCTTTAGAGAAAGGAGTCTGCCACTTTCTAAACGTGGCAAGCAGTAAAGTTAATTAGATTACCATGAAAACGTTTCTGCAGCAACCTACAGGTCATCTGTTCTAACAGTGATACAGTGTTCACCATAAAACAAATTATATTAAACATTAAACGAAATCAAATAATTTCCTGCCACAGCTGAACTCTTTCCAAGCGCCACACTAACAATAAATTTATGAATTCAGTAATGATTTGCCTTGCCCACTTGCACGAATGGGTTCAGTATAGCTTCAGAACTGACCTCCTACAGCGCATGTTTCTCCCCACCATTGTTCTTGGAAGTCTGAACTCCCCTGGATTTCTGGTTGCACTACTGACAATAGATACCGGCTTAGTATATAAGTCACTGAATTACGCTGGATTACTGGATTGGAGTAACATGAATTCGGGTAGAATAGATTATGTTAAGCTGGATAATGTCCTATTCCACAGGCCAATATTTTCATATTTCTTTAAATTCTTTCAATATGGTTTTACTTTCTTTGTTTTCTTACATCATTATGAATTTTTTATTACATTTACACACCATTAAATTGGTCTTATTGCAATCTACCTACCTACATCACACCCTCCCACAGCAACCAGTCCACAGCTGAACTTCACAGGAAACCAAGACAGGAGAAAAATTACAGCACCGGTTAGGATTAAACCTCTCAAAAGTGTTGTACCTAGTCATGCTTTTCTCAAGAACCACTGAAACTATGCAGCCTAGTGAAATTCTTATTAAAGTTTAATTTATTTGGCACAAATATGAGTACTCCTTAAGAAGTCACTAAATTGACCCCTTAACACTTTCATTACCAGTAACATTTTATACGGTTGGTCTAATCTTTCAGCTCTAACATCAAAAGTAATGACTTCAATCATAAGGTGCAAACTCTATTAACCTCCATCACATCATTTAACAGACCTCTAGGCATATCAGTGTCTGACAAAAAAAATTAAATCTCAAACAAGCTACAATGCCACATCTGGGAACATCTGACCCTGGCACCAGAGCGGTTACCATTTGAACTACTCCTGTCGTTTTAAACATCACTATCATTTTACTACTGAAGTACTATTCTCTGCATCCAGTGCACAAAGCATCAAGGTGTTGTCATTATAGTTAACAGTGATGCTTTAACTATCACTTATAGGAATATTGGGTACACGAGTGTCTAGTGCTTAGAATGCAGGACTGTCTGTCAATCCAGTGGTCAGGGTTCAGATCCCCACCGGACAGAAAGACAGTTCAAGAATCCTGTTCTCTTCGCAAACTTGGTTAAAAAACAAGCAGATCATGGGATAGAACCAGTCAACCATCGTCATCTGCAGATGCTTAGAGATGTAGTTGCTAACACTTCATACCCATCACAGCCTGACAGAGTTAGCTTCAGGAACTGCTCTTTTTCTTTGACAGAACTACAGGGCCTATCTACACCATAAATATTATGATAACTATTACTAACCAGTACACTGACAATTACTTCTACAGTTACAACTACAATTTAAATTACCCCAACAACTGCAGTTAGTATTAGTACAATATTACTACTAAATCTAATGCAAGAGGATTACTTTCCAGGTCCTAGTGCACTATTACCTAAAGCATAAGGAAGGGTGTGAGCTACCACGCTCTGTTGATGTAGTAGGTATGTCCTACAAAAATAAACAGATACAAAATACCACAGCTCTCGATAAAACAGGACTTTGCACTCGAGCCCCTCACTGCTTGACCTAACACCTTTAAATCTTGCTGCTTAGCAGAGCAACCTCGACAGTCACATGTCCGTAAAGCAAAACATCATGCGCACCAAGGACAGTTTCACATAAGCAAAGGGTTGGTTGGCAGCTATAAACAAAAAAGTCACTAAGTGATGGTGCTCTGTGCGATCGTAATCCATAGTGGTAACCCTGCGTCACTTAAGATGCCAACTTCAAACTTCAAACCTACACTTCAGATAAAAGGCCCTAAAGCATCAAGTCAGCAATTCCAAACGACTGTTTTCAAACTGACTGGCAACATTTTTAAACATCAATAAAAAGTACAGCCAAACAACAATGAGGGTAATCTTGAATCAGGCATCCAAAATTCAGTTGTTGTTGTTGTTGCTATTGTTGTTGCTGTTGTTATTATTATTATTGTTGTTGTTATTATTGTTATTATTAGTAGTATTATTATTATCATTATTATTAATCAAATACTTATATCGTGCCAATTTGTGAATTCACCTCAAAAGCGCAGGTAGCTAGAAAAAGAAAATTTTTAACTGTTTGCAAAATGAAATACGAGAAAGAGAGGGGTCCCTCAAAGTTGGTGGCATGAATTCCATAGATGTGGAACAGCATGTGGAAAAGCATGGAAAAATGTAGAGAAGTATATCTTAATATGTAAAAGCATATCTTATTTATACGTTAAAATATATCTCTGTGTGTGTGTGTGTGCGTGCATGCCCGCATGTATGTGCAAATATTGTACATTCAGAAGTCCGGATACTAGTTAGATGTAAATGGTCAGTTGTAAATGGACAACATAAATATTAAATAATAATATTATAATAATTCATTTTACTCAGGAGACATGATCCTTTAAGCAGTGTTGTTCACATGTCTTGTAAATATAACTTTCAGTCCATAAGTACAAGTAACAGTCCTCATCAACAATTTTACTTAAGTAAAAGTAAACAGATAATCCTCCTAATAATACATTTTAAAGTAAATATATATAATATGCTATATATATAATATTATATATATAACACAAATATGGTGCATATATATATATTCCTTTTATATATATACACCCTATAACAGACTGCATACTTTTGCTTTTCACTTTTAAAGTATTATTTAGAGGAATACTTTTGTCATCATATATATATATATATATATATATATATATATATATATATATATATATATATATATATATATATATATATATATATATATATATATATATATATATATATATATATATATATATATATATAATATATATATATATATATATATATATATATATATATATATATATATATATATATATATATATATATATATATATATATATATATATATATATATATATATATATATATATATATATATATA